>KZ505803.1:36934-63074 GCA_002844005.1 Limosa lapponica baueri | reverse complement strand
TCAGCTAGAAGAAAAGAAAAAAATAACAACAAAAAACCCCAACAAATCTTCACACCCAAGAGATACTTCGCCCAAGCCTATATATTCCATTCCTTCATTGCTTTGCAAGAGATATAATTTAGATGTCCCTTGCCTTCTTAAGAGCCAGGTGTCCTTAAGGACGTGGAAACTCAGTTGCAGCTGATGTACTCAGGCTTTTGCCACCTCAGTTGTTTGATGATAAGTACAGCTTTGTCCCACTCTTAATGCTGCTGTGGAGACCATTTTCTAAGCTTTGATACCATCTGATCTCTTTTTGCTGCTTGCCCCTTTTCAGTGAATCAAGCACAAGCTTCTTTCCTCACTTTCAAAGCCCTTCACAGCTATGTCCCTCCCTACATATTATCACCTTTCACTCATTACTGGCACCCACTTCTGCTTATGCCTGCCTCTGTTGCTCATGTGTTAAATTTCAAGCGCTTACAGACACTATTTTTCACACTTGGGAAACTGTATCTTGAGAAGTAGAAGGACTAACCACTTTTCATCTTTAAAATTCTTTCCCTTCAATGTAAAGTCCAATAAAGAGCTTGAAAATAACTCTCCTGCTGATATGCCAATGAAGATTCCTAATAAGTTTTATGTTCTCTTCGTCTCCCCTGGTCTGCACATGACCCTTCAGCTTACATTTAGACTGTGGTCTTTTTGGATAAGGTCCGTGTGCAGTTTTTACAGTCTGCCTACATAAGAAAATTGCTAGTCCATGACTATGGATGCTATGCCCTATGATGACAAAAAGAGTTGTTTTAAGTGGGAAAATAATGAATAATCCATTTCAAATAAGAAGTTTAGCACAATTAATTACACATTCTAAGATCCTCTGAACTCTTGAAGATACACTGATATTTGCAAAAATGACTGTACTGATTCCTGAATAACTATAAACAACAAACAAGATGAACACTCAGCTCATAGTTGGAGGAATTCATTGTTTTTAATCCAAAATCAATGTTTTCAATCAGCCCCATTTTTCCTCTTAATTGCTAGTGTATAAAATGACACATCAGTTAGAAAGCACAAAGATTCTAAACAGGATAAAACAAAGCGGATGCAAGATTACTTTTTTAAAGACTGGGCTACAAAACCTTTGTTACTTTAAAGAGTGAAGCTGTTTTCCTTTTTGTAATGTCATTAATGATGATGTTTTTACATGCAAATTAAGAAATAATTAAACTTCTGCCATCTTAACAATAGAGGTCTGGAAATAACCAATAAAATACAAGCTGGATTAAAAAGAAAAAGCCTAATTAAGTGAGACAACAGATTTAAGTTTACAGTTTCCAAGGAGTAATTAAAGAAGACTATAGTTGAGTAAAAGCTATAAAGTTATTCCCAGGGGTATTTATTCACATTATTAGTGAGTTTTCTTTGAAGGTATATGCTTCCCTTCGTGTTTTCTTTCTTCCTGCATTCATTTGATAGAGTTCCAGCATCATGAGTACTCATAAAAAATGAATATATGGGTAGCTTTTACGTAACTAAGAAACAGCAAAAATACCAATTGCAACCGAACAAAATAGTAATGAGACTAAAGAATGCAGGAAAAGCAGTACTGATGAAAAAAGCAACTGAAATAATGTTGAAATATTAACCAAAAGAAAAATAAAATATTATGATTATCATTTGCTAAATTAGATGAACATTGTAGAAGGTACACCACATAAAAGATTGCCATGAGCTATAGGGAACGTTTTATGCCATATACAGCTTCTATATGTATTAAAAGATGAGTTTCCCCCCTTCCCTAGAAACCTTTAGTAATTTATTTTCTCAGACACTGAAGTAACTTTTTTTTTTTTTTAATTTTATAAACACATTCTTTTTGTAGGAGAAAAGGAACTGGATTATCTCAATTATTACCATTAAAGTACAGAATTTCAACAAAGAAGAAATGAAGAAAAAGAAAACTAAAGTATATAAGAAACATTTCCAGCATCTTCCCAAAGTAATTTAATTAATTAAATAATCTCTTTGTATCTTGCTGATGGAATTGTGGCTTCGAGATATGCTATAAAAGTGTATCTTGTAATTAACAAAAACAGTCAATTTTTTTAATAGCTAGATACTTTCTGCACTGCATGTATACCATCATTACATTTTATTTGCCGTGGGATGATTAGCAAACTTTTTAATGAGATCAGGGTTTTCTTTAAAGCAAACACAGTTTATCTCTGGTTCTTGAGTTATTTTCATTCACCCTCTTGGCAGTGAAGAATTCACAGAAACAACGAACGCTTCAGATCCACAAATGTATAATGGGGTGGAAACCGTTCCATTCTAAATGCACATCTGCAATTCTGTAGC
The DNA here is from genome assembly GCA_002844005.1 of Limosa lapponica baueri. Taxonomy (NCBI): domain Eukaryota; kingdom Metazoa; phylum Chordata; class Aves; order Charadriiformes; family Scolopacidae; genus Limosa; species Limosa lapponica. Next base: position 60,731 of record KZ505803.1, on the reverse strand, counting down.
ATAAGCATTTTTCTTCCCCATTGCACCCTCATTCAGCTCCTAAGTTATTGTGATGTAAGCATTTCCACGTCCTGGAAAAATTATTCACCTCTAACCTTGACATTCAATACATTCAGTGTGGTGCAGGTTTTCTGTGTAATAAAAGTGAAATTGGATTTTATATAAATATGTAAAAAACTATATGTTAATCCAAGAATATCATTACATTCTGCAGGAGTTTCCATTCAAAATATTTAGTTTGTTAATAATAAGCATTAGTATAAATAGTAACACATATATATATCTGTAAGACTGATATATTGGGGAATAATCAAATGTCTTTTCAATACAAAGATCCATTTATACAGAAGTATTAATATTACATGCACTGCTTACAGATACAATTTACATCAAAGTTACATCCTCCTAAAACTCAGAGATGGTGGAAATTCTGGCTTAAATATATGTAGAAAACTTATCTTAAATAATAATCGTTTCAAAGCAATAACCTGTTGAAGAATGACAGCTTTGTGTTGCTACATTTGGTATTCAGCGAGCAGTCATCCTGTCATAGCTGCCAATGCTGACTGATAAATGTTCAAAAGAGCCTAGAAGAATATTGACAAACCCTCAACTTGTGTGTAATATGGAGATAAGGACACCAAAATTATATTTACTTACGCTCCTAGTGTAGCATGAAGCTTCACAAAATAGTGAAGCTAGTTTTTACTACTTCTGTGTGCATTTTATTTTTCTTTATTTACTGCTATGCACTGTTCAACTCCTGTTCAGTGATTCAGTGCTGGATGAAATTGCTAATCTCCATGTGGGCCGGGTGGGAAGAAAGAAAAAAACCAGCCACCTACCAACAAGCCTCTCCCCCCCCATCAAACTCCAAGCACCGTCCTCTTCTGAAAAAAGGGGAAAAAAAAAGGTAAGGAATAGGTGTAATATTTTCTCTGCCTCGGGCTGTTCTACAGGAATTCTAGGGTGAACAAAGCCACTGAGCTGTGACTCAGCCACAACAGCTGTAGCTGTTGTATCTAAAACAGCAGTATAGATTGGAAACTTTGTTTTATTCTCTTGTCATATGTGGAAAGAATCAAGGTAGTGATGCCTTTAATAAATTATAGGAGCTTTTAAGTTGAAGACCACATCTAGCTTTGTAATGAATCACTCTGCAATTTGTTGAACTTGCAGTCTTAAACTTATAAATTAGGATTTATTTTTTTTTCTCACCAGATGCATATTCCAGGGACGAGTTCCATGCAATTTGAATGGAAACTGCACAAGAAAGCCTATATCTAATTTATTTCTATGTTAATATTTTGCCTCCTGGATATGGTTAAAAACAAAGACCTACAGCAGGAATTTACAAAATACTAAAGCCACATTACAAACATTTATAAACAATCTTTTCAAGTCTTTCCATTGACTTCAATAAACTTTTTAGCTGCTTTTTGTCATTTAAAGAAGCAAGCACCATTTTCCCTTCAGCATTTGTCAATTCAACAAAACAGAAATGTGTTCAGTTTCACCGTAGCAAGTCCTACAGGGTTTCAAAATCTTACGTGACTTAATGTTTTATTGCCCAAGGGACTACTCAGGAACTTGGGCTTCAAGGATGTGACTTTCTGTCATGGTTTGGGCAGACTGGCCACTGAAACAAATGACAGATGCTCTCCCCCACCTTTTCCTTCAAGGAGAGGAGGAAAAGAGAGAAAGCGACTTATGAGTTTAAAAGAAACTAAACTAATGAAATGTTAATAATGAAAAAGAAAATAGTTAAGTATATGCAACATATACAGAACCAGTATCTAGCTCCCAGGATGAGGATCACGCTAGCGGCAGGCACTGGGAAAGTCCCAGACTGGACTTAGCGACGGACAGGAACTGGATCCTGGATCTAGATTAAGGAAAGCATGGACAGTGATCAAAGCCAGACAGAGTCCTCCTCAAATGTCGGCCATTGCTGACCCTTTGATGCCTCAGCTTTTATACTGAGCATGGGGCAGATGCGATGGAATACCCTGTTGGTCAGTTTTGGGTCACCTGTCCTGTCCACTCCTCCCTTCAGGTGCGACACCTCTACGCTTTTCTCCTTCTGACCCTCCAACTGGGCAAATAACGAAGTTGGCTGACCTTGGTTGCTATAGCAATAAGTATAAGCAAGGGCCTCTCTGCATACCATTCCTTGGTATAATCAGGTCTTATCACTGTGAGAGTGAACAGTTTCTGAACAATATGCTGTTGATTCCAGAGTTTAGTTAGTTAGAAGAGGCCCAGCTAAAAAAGTAAAATTACTGAACAGAAAATTGGTTCTGTTTTACCTCAAACCAGTACAGATTCCTGAGGAGATCTGCTAGGTTTTTGGGTGCTGGACATACATACCTTTTCCTACGGAGGTTTGAAATATTTGTGGTTTATTCCAAGCTGTGGTGAAAACAGAAAAAAACCAACAAAAAAAAGGAAAATCCTCTCAGAAATGGAATATTCTTTCTCTACACAGCTGAATTGAGGTTTTTATATCAGATATAAAGCTACGGTGACAGATTTTTTGAATATCACAGGTTATTTCTGAAGTGCTAACTTGTTCACAGAACTAACTTAAACTTGTGAATCCTTTTAGGGGCAAGGACAGGCTGGAAACATAACCAGTGAGAAACCACTCTTTTTCTCTTCATCTTTCTCATAATTTGAGGTAACCTTCTCAGAGATGTCTAATGTAACTTTTACGATGCACATAAGAACCAAATTTTTCCTGAAAGCCATGTAACAAAAGCCATGAACCTTATTAACTCACCTGTGCTCATAAAGCACAATTTTCAGAGCAAATCCCACTTTGGTCAACTTCCCTGTGGGAGGAGCAGGCTCTTGTCTGTCTGCACTCACCCCTATAGACAAGCCTGTAGCCGATCTTGATTACAGTAACAGGTGAGAACATTTTCCATTAGCTCATGATTGATGGAGTAAGTTATGTCAAATATTTTTGTCCTTCTACAGCATTTTCTTCACTAGAAGCTCTTGTCTATTCAGTCACTCCTCTTTGCAGGAAGGAAAATAGGCTAATGTGTGATCTACTGGAGAGAACCCACTTGGTTTGTCTGGTTGCCGGTCTAACACAAGGCACAGGAATTATTTAAAGTAATTATTCTTTCACCGAGGCAGCACAGGCAAAGCATTCACTCGCCGTTTAAAAATTAACTGAAAAAATACCTACCATAATTAGTGATTATTTGCTTTCATTTGAAAGTGTGAAACTAAGTTACATTTAAATTTATTATTCACCTTCCCCTTCTAATTCTTGGGTTTTGTTTTGCCTTCAGTTTCTAGGCTGAGAATACCACTTTTAGTGATGTTTTTCCTTCATGTAGCTACTTCTAGACTAGGATTAAATTATCCTTAATTTACATTTTGATAGCCTGAAGTGACTGAGTAGCTGGGGCAGAACCCACAGAACACAGATAGCCACAGACCACCCGCGGTACCTTAAGAGGAGCAGTTTTTATGCCCTGGCAGTAGTATGTACAAACACCAGAGGGAAAAATCTTAGGCCAGGCTTTAGCCAAATATATATATTTAAATATTGAGGCAGTCAGACTAAAAAAAGCATACTTCACCATCACTTTGATTTATACCTACCTATTTCCACATTTAGTGATCTATATACAGGTATTTTGTTCAGAGATGCTTAATAATCACTTGTTGGAAATTCTGTTCCATTCAACTGGGGCAACATACTTTGCCAGCCAATAATACTATCCAAACCCAAATCAACATGCTTTGCGATTTGAGACATGCACTCTCGTATCATGAAACACATCCAGGAGATTTGCAACCAGAAGATGGGGACAAAAGAAAAACAGGAATGAGGGGCATGGGAACAAAAGGGGAAATAGTCACTTGCTTACACACTCATACAAAATACTAACTGAATATATCTACAATATCCAAAACCCACAGTCACTTGTCATAATCTTGTCACCAGCAGGCATTGACTATCCCACATTCAGATTTCAATCTTAATAAATGTGAAAACTATCTTCATATACACGCTTCTCCCTTCAGCTAACTTAATCTGCGCTCTGGTTTTGCTTGCTTTGCTTTCAGAGAAGAAAAGAAAAAATAAGGACCCATCAAATAGCGTCCAGAATAAGTGCAGCTTTTACAGCACTGTAATGTGATACTTGCATATTTTGGCATTTGATGGAGAAACATTACAGCCCTGATTTCCAATATCCATGCGTACACAGCTCAGATACAATTGCAATTGCACCAGTTCAGTTTTCACTGTCATAAACTGGATTAATGCATTGTTGAATCAATGTGGATATTTTTCCAATACAATTTTAATGAAACTGTGAGTTGCAGAGTACACAGAGTTCATGTTTTCAGGGTATCCTAAGCATAATGCATGCTATCAACCCCATAATGTCAGTGGACAGGAGATTTTTGAACTTCAAAGTTTTTAAGATTAAACTTTTTAAATTTACGTTTTCAAAGGTCTTTTAATGTATCTGGATAAACATTTATGTTTCTCTGACACTCTCCTTTTTGGAAGAACCTCTTAACCTATTAGTCAGTTTCCTTCCCTGGAGTCTAAATAAATCTTGTAACAGTTCAGTCTATTATAATCACAGCAGTCTTTAGGATTGCTGGAATATCACTGAATTATCATCTCAAATTGTCAGGTAGTGTATCTTTTTAGACAATCTTAAAGCACTACAATTTTTATAAAAAATGCGTTCACATTGGACTGTCAAAGCTTAAACAGTCTCAATGCTTAGACACGGCAACAGCTTTGTACTTTTACAAAGTTACATTTTTCTAATAGGTTAATAATCTTTGTGGACTTGAATGTACTTTATCTTTTCAAAAGTATAGTACAGGAAATCTCTTTGCAAATGGCAAGTTTTCCTTCACAGAATGGTTGCTGAGGAAGTTCATGACCTGTGGTACCTTTGTGGATATGTGCTAGTCAGAAGCTGTCTTGTCAGAGTTATGGTTTGGGGACCTGGGCGACCTGCATTCAGCTCGAGGATGCAATCTACTCATTTGTGTGGCCTGGGACATTAAATTGGATTAATCTTTCTGTCCTCCATCTAGAAAATGAAACTCTTGTTCCTTTTTTCAAAAGGTCCATCCTCAAGGAACTGCATGATGCCTGGGACTAGGACAGCCCCTGGTGCCTCCTGGCCGCTCTCCTCCCCATCTGGGACAGTGGGATGGGCCCCCTCTGCAGCCCTGGGTGGGTCCCCTCATGGCTCCAAGCCCTCAGGGAGCCCCTGTCCCCTGCTACTCCATTTTTTGGAGTGGAAATTATCTTTGGGGAAAAAATGTGTAAAAGTGTTTCAGTGTTTCATTATTATCTGGCCCTCACCTTTATTTTATGTAAATGTAAATACAAAATATAGAAGGAATGAGAAACTCACCAGCCTTAAAGACAAGATACTTTGTTTTACATATGATTCCTTTTTTTTTTCTGATTACTTTCCAAAATATTTCAAAGAATTAGTCTGTATAACTTGAAATACCATAACCCGAGAATACGTTAACATATACTTAATACTTTCAAGCAGGAGTATTATTTTGATGGCCCTTTAACTTCTATGCAGGTAGTTAAGCTGATTGTGCTGATGCTTCAGCTGACAGATGTTCCTCAGTGAACACTGCAGTGATTTCGAAAATTGTCCCAGATTTCTCAAAAGGATGAAGAAACGTGAACAGGAGACTCCTTCATTCCACTGCTGCTAGCAAGCAGAAGGCTTGTGTTGCTACAACAGCACAAAATTACTAAAAGCAGATTGCTTTTTTATTGTTCCCAAAATCTGGCACTTGAGTACTTTTTTTCCAAACAGTCTTCAAGTTTAAAAAAATATGTCAGACAATGTTAGCTGAAATAATAAAAACCTCAAAAATTGCTGTCTCCATCTGTTACCCCAAAAGATCTAATGCCACAGACAGAGTAAGTACCGTGACTTGCCAAAATTCACATAACTCAAAATGGTAAATCCTACAGCTTTCTGAGCAGTGTGAAGGCTCATAGTGCTGTTGTTCACATGTGAACTATGTGCCTGGCATAAACTAAGGAGCAATTAGATTGAATCACCTGCTTCTTTTATTTTTTTTTTAAAATTGAAAGTTTGTATTTGGTAGACTAATTTCTTTGAGGTACCCACTTAATTCAATGGAATTTTGCTGAAACCTTGTAAATATTGCAATAAATTACAACCATGTGAAGAGCTTAGCTGCTTAATAGATTTAAGATGGTCTTGAAATTGAATATGCATTTAAAGGCACAATATAATCCAGTATGTTAGTTGAGAAAAAAGATGACTCTCACTTTATCCAGAAATTAAGACCTTTACTATACAAAATATAGATGCACTTAATGCATATGAGCCGTCCTATAATTACTTGCTTCTGAAGATAATCATGGCCTTGAAGATGATAACATATATTATTCCAGAAAACAAAATGATTCATGGATTTGTTCACCGAAATTTTGGGTATTTATACCCACAAGACTTAGAAAAAAAAAAAAGACTTTAACAGAAATAAAAGAATAGATTCTGAACAGTCTTATTCTTGCACTCTGTGATACTAGAGATTCTAAAGCCTACTGCGGTCTGCATAAATCAGAACATCACCATCAACTCTTCCAATTTATCTCAGCAGTTCTTCCTATTCATAATCTCTAGGCTGAGGAATGCCTTAATCAGTCTCCTGCCAATATGGATTTCTCCTCTATATAGCAATACTACTGAGGAGCACTTGAACAATTTTAAAACCTGTATAGGCTAACAAAGGAAGAGAAGACGCCATCAAAGAGGACAGAACAAGACTGTCATATCTGCCTGCTTACTGTCATCTGATAGTTTTTCTATATTTTTTATATTTGCTCTGTAAATAAGCGATTTATTACATTAGATTACAATAAAGAATTATGTATTTGATTTGTGATAATCAGGAACGATAGTCAGAAAATACTGTGCAATAGCTCTATATAAACTGCCAAGTGATCACAGACAAGAACCAAATACATATGTATGTTCCCTAATACCTAACTATTCTCATTCTGAACTATAATAATGTATTTTTATTGATTCCAATACAAGAACCATAATGTATCAAAAGCACAAGTATTCAAGACAACTTTTAGTTACACAGCTTTATGCTATCCAGCTCATATTTATTTCTCTGAATCTACTCTTTATAAAGTACTATCTTAACATGCTTGTATCAGCCACAAGTATTTCCAGTTGTTATGAAAGCTAAGCTATCTCTAAACAGGCAAAATGGGTTGCAGTAGGAGTGAAAATTATTTCGGAAGCCAGCAAATCATTCCAGTTGCTCAAGAAAGTAAATCTTGCCAAGAAAAAGACTTATTCACTAGAACAGTCCCACAGGGGTGTAAGTACTACATTAAAAGCACATAATTTTCTTATAAATCCATCAAGCTCAAGCAGATTTATAATAATTACTTAAATGACTTAAACATCAGAGAAAAAGTTTGTACTCTGTTCACCTCCAAAGGTTCAGAGGTTGCTTGTGGTTCAATTATGCATCTAAAAGTACTAATGCTTATTATAAGCTTATGTGAATTATGAAAATCTATTGAGAGTGCCCGCATTTCTTCTTCTCTTCCAGCAAGCCTGTATTGCTCATTTCACAACATGAATGCTTTCCCTAAATTAAGTGCTCAGCCTCTCTCTCTATGTATGCATAACTGCAGATCTTCCTATAACATTCATTTTTCTAAAAAGAGAAGCCGAGCCAATAGCCTGCTGTTTTTATTTAGTCCCAAGACAAATTCTAGAAAAGCTACTGTGATCCACAGCAAGGCCAAACCGAGTCAGTTTACTTGAAACCATTATGATTGAGGGTATGCCAGTCTTCATTTTGCCATTGCTGTTCACATAAAGGTGATGACCAGCTACCCAAGAGCAATCATCGCCTCTTCATGGTTCAGAAAGACAGCTTGTTGTACCAAGAGTCTGTTTTACTTGACTAAAACCAAGTTTTGCCCAACTGTGGATAGCATGATGAGTATATTTCTCATCATATAATTACTGTTCTTCCGTAAGTCTTTCAAGAGATGACAGATGGTGTCAGGGCGGTAAAGGAAAGCTTCATTATTAATTTGGTTTCCAGTGGAAGTTCACAAAAAGAGAGGGAGACACAGGTCTATTTTGTCTTCTTTGTTGTCCTAGATTCCTTCTGAGGCAAAAGCTGAGGTTTGCAGTACAATAGACTCAACTCTCTTTCATTAGCTGGGCTTCAAATTTGCATATTTTAAACAGAGAGACTGAAGAAACGGGATTCCAAACTGGTCTCTGCTTTGGGTCTTGGGCCACCTTTATTATTTCCAAAAAGAGCAGGGGTGCATCTTGACAAGAGTTCTCTCTGCATTTGGATTGATTTGTAGCATGTTTTCATCTCTTTACTCTGGATAACCCGGCATCATAATTTCCATATTCTGAAAATAAAATATATTTGAAATCAAAAGCAAAATCTTATATGAACACTGGCAATTTACCAAAAATGTGTGTGAAACAGACTGGAGAAAAATGGAAATGGAAAAAAAATTAAAAGGTATTTCTGAATAAATCCAACCTTTGACTTTTCTTTGACTTGTATCTTACGTTTCATATTCTGTCCTTCTGCAAAGGATTTGTACAAAATGACTTTTTATGTGATTTAAATATAAATATTATAAATATAATATAAAATATATAAATATAATATATAGATATATAAATATATAAAATATATAAATATAATATAAAATATAAAATAAAAAAATACATTTGCACTCCTAGTGAAATAGTAACAAAATATTAACTGTTCTCTTTGGCTCATCTTTTTGATTGCAAAGCCTGAAAGATCAAGGGTTTACCTACAGCACTCTGACAGATCAAAACCGACATCCTTGTTTCCATAATTTCTTTGACTCTGAAGTAGAGGTAGGGGGAAGAAGGTTGGCAAAGGGCGCATATCTGTCTTCTTTGTCTGCCCATAAAAATCATAACTAGTAAACTCAGGTAACTTCTATTGCAACTTATTGTCTGGCAAGGTATGTGAAAACCTTAAATAATGGTTGTTGCGAAATATAGCATTGTGTGTGAAGGATGTAAAATAAGTCTGTTGAAAAAAAAAAAAATCAAACCAGAAAAACCCTACGTATCAGTACAGTATCCTTATGTAACACACATTTCATAAATATTAAAAGATAAAAAGTTTTGATCTGAGGGAAGTGAAAGAGAAGAATCTCTTAGGACAGAATAACTTTTTGAGAGAGATATCATAGGAAGAATAATAATATTTTTATCTTTTTATGTATTAGCTTTGTGCTGAACTGAGAAATGAATTTCACTTTATCCATATCCATTTGGATAAGCAGAGCTGTAGTCACCAGATGATCTGACAAATACAAACACATTGAATAATTTCTAACTTAACAGAGAAAAGACAGTCATACAAGGATTAATTATTTAATGTTTATATCCAGGTTGAAAATGTAAATTATTGCTCCTTTATCATTGTTAGGTACTCCAGATGCTTGGAAGATTTCCTTCAGAACAGCCAGGTGTGGAGAGGAAAGCAAAAAATGAAATAAATAATTCAGCAAATAGGATTGTGATGTAATTATTTTTCATTTTGTGGCAATTCTATATGCCTTTTTATGCATTTTTTTTTATTAAACAAAAAAAAATAAGTATGCTTCCAGCATTAAGAAGTATGGAACCCATTTAGTTAAAAAGGGTAGCAGAAATGCCTCTTCATGCACAGAGTCAATCCTAACACCTATGTCTGCTCTCTGCCCCTAAACAGACAGAAGGAATATGGGGAAAGAGAGGAAAAGATCTACATAGTTTGTATGTGAAAAACTTAACAAAGGATCATATTTTCAAATACTTAAGTCCCTTCAGAAAAGGCAGTTTCTCATTCATTTCCTCAAGCTGAACAGAAGTTTTTTGTACATTATTCAACTGAGTCTTGAAAATACAAGGTCTTTTTTTTTCATGGGAGCAATGGAAATTTGCTTTAGGGTCAATTTATGCATTTTTCCATCTTTTCACTAATGTGCACTCATATGTGTCTTGTCTATATGCTGTCTAGTCTTAAAAATAGTACATGTTTCTCATTTATCAGCACGAGAAGTTCTATGTAAATATGTTATCACAATATACACTCTTTAATTGGGGCATGCTATGTCACTGTAGTTGCTTTATTGAGATGTCTCTTGGGAAACTGATTTAGCCTACTGATAGTGAATGGTAATATGGTAATAACCACTTTTTAATCAGGACAGTAATTAGCATCAATTCTGTTTAATTGAACTAAATTTAACTGGAGTCAAGAAGTAAAGTACTGATTAACCCCCAAACTATTGATCAGTGCTCACTAATTCTCCAAAGACACGGAATAATTATATCAATAAATGACATAAATGTTTAACTTTACAAATCAAACAGTATCTGGAAAGACAGTACAGCATAAATAGTATTCCTACATGGGCAAAATCAGTCTGAATATATTATCACTGTTGTCACGATTCTTTTTCAAATTTAAATTGTTCAACTAAAATTTACATAGCTGATGGTGTTTAGCTGATTCTGAGTATCCGCAGTGGGTTTTTTTAGTACCTGTATATCAGGCATCATTCAGTTCCACAATAACTTTGGGTGACTGCTGAACTGTAGAAGTATGACATAGATTTTATGATGTCTGAGAGTAATGACACACCAGGGCAGAAAACTGCTTGACACTTGATCTTTTACTGTTCACATCCCTATACTTGCAGAAATACGCCAGAGACAAAGGTTTTCATTTTTTCCTCACAAGATGTTATAGTAGTATATTCTTGTCTCCAAATGTTGCAGATTTTCCCAAGAGCTGCACTTGAGAGTTACAACTCTCCTAGTGATTAGCATCCCTGCTGATTGTGTCATTCACTATCGGATTCAAAGAGCTCAGCGTACTTCATCGCATCTTTGCACTGAGCAAAGCAATTTTTTTTATACTTCCACATACCTTTAGAATTGATTATTATGTTTCTGCTGTTCTTTTCCTGAAATTCCTGTGCGAGGTCCACTCAGGGCAATATAACTAATCAAGAAAGGATGACTATTCTTTCCATCTAATAATGATTACATTCTTTTTTTTGAGTTTCTGTCTATGCTTTTCTTAAGATTTCTTCTTCGTAGCAGTTAAAGAGGGTCAGTGGAATTGACAACCTTGTCTTATACTTACCCTCGAGTTAAACCAATTACTTTGCTCATGTTTTTTCATGAGAATTTCTGCAGACGTTTTGTATCAATTTTAGGATATTTTCAGCAACTCCATCCAGCTGCAGTTTTCCAAAAGAGCAATATGGTATCAAATGTGTAAGTACAATCCATGACAAAATAACTTTCCTTCCTTTTGTACTTTAGTGGTTTCATACACAGACTATAGATCTAACAATATTATTCCTTTTCTGCCTGTATTGAAACTCTGCAGCAATTTTCAAAGTGATTATTTATGCAATAATTTCCAGAAGTAACATGTTCCCTTTGTTACAAATAGGGAAAAAAAGGAACTGCATCCAACTTTTCAGCCCTTTTCTAGCTATGATGCATGTATATGGTAAGCATGGAAACTAGCATTGTCACATTTTTTTCAGTAATTCTGCTTATGTTTCATATCAGGAACTTACTCATTCTCCATTGTATAGCTTATGGTTTGTTGGTTCAGCTACTGGAAGAAGTTCCTTTGAACAAATATAGCTTCTCATATACAGCACTTATGTATGAAGCTTCTCCTTCATTTCTAGCAGAGAATTAATTTAATTGGTTTTTCACAGCTCCCAGAAATACTTTCTGCAAAGAGCTGATGAAGCTTTTTTTTTTCATATTAGAACAACCTTCCAAAAATTCTGACAAAAGCTTTAAGAAACAATTTGTTATCTGGTAGATCTTTCTAAGAATATTTACTATTTAAAGAAACAAACTGTATATTGGTAGTCTGCTGCCTACAATTTATTTCACCATAGCTGCTGTCTTCTGTCACATTGTATACAGATACCTCCTTCTAATAAGTTCATTCATGCTCCTTTGACCTCTTAGTTTTCTCTGTCAGTCACAAAATCTGACAAGCCTCTCTCTGGTCCTCTCTTTCTTGTTTGGAATCTGCTGGCCAGGAGATTATCCGCCATTGTAAAGCAGAAAGAAAAGTCATTTCCAGTCTAACCTATGCTGCAAGTGTGAAAGATGAAAGTCCTTTCTCCTGTTCTCTTCCTGAGTGTATGCTCTTTGTTGCTTTCTTTGCAGATTAATCTTTATTTTGGTTATTACTGACATAGGATGCCACAACAGTTGAATTAATCATCTTTCCATCACACTATTACAGAGTTTTTTGTTTTGTTTTGTTTTGGGGGGGTTCCTTTTTGTTTGTTTATTTGGTTGTTTTGTTTTGCTTTGTTTTCCCTAAAATTCTGGTTTAGTTGATTAGGCTGTAAATCTATGCAAACATTTCACTCTGATGGCTGAAAAACTATGGACTTCCAGCAGAAAACTGTATTTTTGCTATTTATTTTGCCATACCTAAGCTTCACAAACAACCCAATTAGTGTGTGTTTGTTCAAGTCATCTTGCATAAGATATTATTTGAACACTTCTGAATTACATAGATTTTGTGTAATAGTCTGATTTTGCATGGGTTTAGACTAGATGATCAGAATACTCATAACCAAATCAAACAATCAAACTTGGATAGCCAGATGTCTTGGCAGGTAATAATTTCCAATCTTTTTTTAATAAAACCTTCATGAAGAAAAATTGGTCATGTTCTCACTCACTCAATGTCACTTAACTCATCAATACTGCCTGTTTTTTGTCACAACCACCACTGACTTACCAACATTGAGCCAAAGCTAGTTAGGTTGGCCAGATCTGCCTATAAATATTCACACATCTCTCTCTATTATCCTCCTGTTTCTGGGATGAAGGCATTAGATATAGCCCTGGTGGCTCTTTAGGGAGCCCAAACTGTCCGGGCAACAGCTTTCTCTTGGGGTCCACCCTGTGTTTGTCTTCTAGGGAATGAATAAGAAAATCAATCTGTCTCCTTCAATACAGGGCTAAAGTTACCTTTAAATCAGAGGTATAATAAAAATATTTAATGCTGTTGCCTTAACTGTAGCTTATTGTGTTCCCTTTTTGGGTAACCATCATTCTATTCTCTCACACACATGGGCAGAACAATTGTGCTTTCCCCTACTTCCCATCATGAGATATTGCTCGTATTTGGTTGGAGTTAACCACTTCCATTGTGTGAACATCCTCTGCATCAATAGAGGATAATGCAGGCCCAGTACAATTGACCTGCAGTCCCATAAATCATGCCAAAACCTAATGGTTCAAACTACCTCTTATAAAATAACCTTTCCTGAAATAACACTGTTAAACTGACTATGTGTTGAAAAATCAGTTTCACTGTGAGTGAATATGGTCAAAACACTTGTAGAAGCATTTTCAATGTTTTAATTTTTCACTCTGTTTAATTATCTGTGTTAGTTATAACTCTCATCAGTTTTTCAGCTGGAGATTTTTGAATCAATTGCTATTGCTAATGTATACTATATAACCATACAGAATGTCGCAAAGCAAAAAATAAAGAGAAAATTAGCGTTAGACCTATTCTTAACAGCCCCAGACTGTGACCACATATATAGACAAAAAGGTGGATGACCTGAGCCAATCTACAAAAAAGATTCCACTGCAGATGAATACATCCAATGGCAGCAAATACATAGCTTTTGTTCAGTTAAAAAATTATTAGAATTCTAAATGCACTTTGTCTGTCATATTTTGATCTTTTATCTTTCAGTTTCTTTCCTTAAATTTGTTCCATGCACATTTTCTTTCCCTTATCCTTCTGTCAATTCGTATTTCCTTTCCTTTTGCTTTCCATTTTGTTTATGGTTTACTCCACCAAGTAAACATGTACTATACATCCAAGATGGTATTTACTGTTCATTTATTTTACGCCCAACCCTTCTTCCACTCATTATATAACTCATTGGTTTATATTTCTCATTCTTATAAGTCAGGAATCCTTCATGCTGAATCTCAGACACTTCCTCACTAAGCACGAACAACAAACCCGTCATAGCAAAGGTGAAAAATATGTTTAAGTGGATTTATTCCTAAACCTTATTCTGGTGTTAACTGAAACATTTAGCTTGAAATTAACTTTTTAAATTTTACTTAAGTGTGGAATTTTAGTATAAAATGTGTGTTCTGCAGAATACAGCATTTGCGATTCAAAAAATTAGTTACTTATTTTCACTCATACTTCTTAACGTATTTCACTACATATGAGCCTTTCAGATATGGATATTGGATGGAAGCCTTAAACTTAGAATTAGTTGTACATGGACAAAATAAAGATTTTTTTTTTCTTCTCAGCATTTAAAATGCCAGTGGATACATCTTTGAAACATTCAGTTTACAGGTTGTAAATGTCTGTATGTACCTAGTCTTTCAATAACCTATTTTTGGATATTTGAAACTTATCTCTGGGTGGGATATTCACGTTGTGACAAAGAAGAAAGCCTTTTCTTCATGATTGCATGAAGGTGGGTAAATAGGTAAACTCAAGTAGAGAAGAAAGCAATTACACATACAAGCCTCTTTGGTTTTGGTAAACTGGGTGAAAAAAAACAAACAACCTAGAAAGACTGCAAAAACCTGTCACTAGATTTCTTTGTGTGTTTACACAGTGCAAACTATATACCAAATATAAGGTCCCCAAATGGCAATGTTTAAGCATCTTTAAGCATACTTTGGCCATACAATATAACATTCTATTGATATCAGTAAAGATTGCTGCAAAAGGAGAATTTCCTTTCTAAAAATGGAATTGATAACTTATCTGATTTTCATTTTTCAGATGAGAGGTAAAAATGAAATGTGCTTGCATACAGATAAATTTAGAGAAACCCTATTTCAAGGGAATGGAAATAGTTACCAGTTTGTTCCTGGCTACACTAGAATTCAGGCTCTCTCTCTGGAGAGTTATGTCATCTGTGGAGATGGCAGTCTTTGGGGAGTTGGGGATTAATTGATAGGAATCAGTGTTTCCTCAAAATTATTAAGTTCTTTCAAATCAGAAATTTATGACGCAATATCGTTCCTCTGAAAAATTTTCATTCACTGCCAGAAAGAAACTACATAGGGTATGTATCATCAGATATTCAAATGAAATATTTATAACTAAAACGTAATTGTCCGTATTAAATAAAAGAAGGTCTTAATAATTCCGGGATAAAATAGTATTGTCCCATCAGAAGGTTTAAAGACATCTTCAAGAGCTACAGCTCAGTGTTTCTTAATGGACTATTGAATAGAAGGTACATTTTTTTCCCAGTTGAATTCAGAATTGCCTTTCATGTGTAACTAATATGTGAATAAACATCCAGGTTTATTCTACTCTCTCTGTCTTTGTGAGAACACTTTGGAGAGTGACCTTTGCAAACAGTAGCTCAGAATACAAATGGATATTGACTTTCAAAGCTTTTCACAAAGTTCGCACACATAGAGAATATGCTGGTATGAAATTAACAGTTCTGCCAGATGGTTTGTACCTGCAAGCTCTGCAATAATTACAGTAACCTCATCATATTCCTGGTCTTTCATCACCTTGAATATTTTTATTGCAGTTGTGCAGACATCTTTAAACATTTCACCTCAAAGAATGAAACTTTCATTTGGGTGAGAAATTCCATCATAAAACTGCAAAGTAATGAAATGAATAATCTCATATTAATTCTAAGTTTTTTAAATTTCTTACCACCAGTTATTCCTTTCTAGAGAGACTGGTAACGTGCTTAATGGCTCAAGAGAAGTTTTGAGATGCCCTGAACATGGAACTTTCATCAAGCATGCTGTACATCAGGACTTCTGGAAACTATTCATTCTCTCATCACAGTTGGCACCAAAATAATCCCACCACTCTAATGGAGACATGATCAGACTTTTCCTCTTCATAACATATTTCATTATCCTATAGCAGTGAAAAGGCAGGAGAGATCATTCACTGTCATTCTCCATCAATATTGCTCAGATTAGAAGAGCCATTATAATTCTCATAGAACTGTCCCGAATGCATTTATAATCAAGTTTGTTTAAAAGAGTTCTCACTGGGGATCCATTTTAATTCAGACTGTGTAGTGAATATCTGCATAAGAGTGACATTAACTAGACAGCCACCCTATGTACAAATAAGTTTTCATTCAATTTGTGAATGTTACAAGACAAACTATGTGCCTGAAAGAAGGTGTTACCTAATAAAATGATGCAGTGTCATGGAAGATGATTTGAGGTCAGAAACACTAGGTACTGATGACCAGTGTCCGGGGTACATTTCAGGGGTCCTGCTTTGGGCTAGCTCTGTAAGAGTTCTGTGAGGGGCTGCAGAGTACTGAAGAAGACTCCTTGAGCGCATCTTCCAGATAGTTACTTCCTAAAGGAATTCAGTTCAGTTCAGACACGTCCACATTGTGAATTGAAGCACAGTAAGGTAGAGTGGGATGAATCTCTTCGGAGGCATGTTCCTGATTTGAACTCAAGTGGTGATATGGAGACACTCAGAGGTGACGGACCCACAGAAGTAAACAGCGGAAGCAGACATGAGTGACAATTGACATTACATACAAACTCATTGCAACTCTAGGGCTCCTCTGAAAGAAGTGATCCTACTCCTGATACTGGACACAGGTCAGCATCTCAGATTGCATCAAGCAATTGCCCAAGCACAGTGTGAACTTGTCACCCAGAGTACAAAAAAATAATCAGCTGGGGAGGAGAGGGATTCATTTGGCATCAGTGAATTGTGCTCTGGACTACATGACTGTTCGATCTGAAACAAAAGAGGACTGAAACTGTCAACCCTACAGCCCTCTATAATGCTTTAACACATTCCTCTATAAACACATTCCTGGTTTGTATACATTTTTGGACCAAGGAGGTTTGATTCAACTTCACTGAGGAAGTACCTTATTTTCTTTGTGCTGCATTTCCTTACCTACAAAACTAATAAAATACTATTCTGTGCACAGTAGTTGTAAGGATAAATAAATTACTGTGAAGTGCTCATACACTACTCTGATGGGTTTGTACAAGAGTTATAGACAGACATGGAGCAGTGAATGAAAAGACAATAGTGGACTTGAAGTGTAGTAAATACAATATAAAAAGAAAACCAGAACAACCACAGAATGACTCCTATTCCTAGGTCTGCTTGGCAATTTTTAAATTTTCCAACTAGCACTTCCTTATTTCTACCCCATTGCTATGTGGAAGAAGTAGTGCCACTGGAAAAGGGTATTTCCATCTCTTTCCTAGGGCAACAAGACTTAGTCCTTCAACTAGACCTTTAGAGGACAAATAGTAAAATTCACTATTTTCAGAATGCTGTCAGGCTAAATAAACAGAAAGACTGCAGAAAATATTTTCCTTTTAATCTTTTCCATTGCCACTACTCATAGCTCTTGATTGTCACAAGAATAGGTAGAAAAAAGTATCAGGAAGAAGTGTGATTACATAGATTGTAAGTGGATTATAGCTTTTTAAATATCAATACATCATATGTGCTCACCCACTGAATAAGGCTTGCCAGCCAGCTGCCAAGTTGTTTAAAGTCATGCTAACAACCCATCAATTAACAACTAGAATTGCTGCCTTCTGGTATAGAATATTTTGTCTCACTCCCACCTGAATTCTCTCCACATCAGATCATTTCAGCCTAGCTGTAATTTGCTAGATAGCAAAGCAATATCCATTGTATTGATTTGATTTAATACATCACTTTCAGTAAGTTGGAAGAGGAAAGTTAAAGTCAACCCATATTGTCAAATTTGAGGATCCAGAGCTCTCTGTTTCTTACATAAATCTATAGAAATAGTTTTTATTGAATAATCTTGGAAAAGGGGTTCTCACCTCTGCCTAAGCAGCTTGCAGGGGTGGCCAGAGGGGAGACACACGGTAATACAAAGTGACAATATTAGAGATAATGAGTTATAAGAGAGACAGGAACTTCTCAGAGATTTCTGGTTGCATTTGCATTACCTGTGACACTTATACTCCAGGACGCTGTTGAACCCTTCGTTGTCGGTAAAGGTGAACAAGAAAGGCTTTGCGTTTGTCATGGCTGTGGACAAGAATTACTTGAGAGGGATCATGTGACCAGATAAATCTCTGCAGTCTATTAATGCTGGGAATACCACTGTGCCTGGACCTGATGCTCTGCGGGGTGCAGGGCTCATGAAAAGCTAGTTATGACCTTCCTCCATATTAACAGTATAGGACTCTGTGCATATGGCACGTATAATCTCTCATCACATCTTTCAAAGAAAGCAAGTATGAGCATATGCTTGACTTTCTTTTTGAAAAAAATAATAGAATAGAGTCGTCTTCTTTTTCTCCCCATTTTGCAAAGGCCTTTATACAAACTGTGATAAAATGTTTCACAGGAAGAGAGGCAGAATAAAGACCAAACATTTTATAGAACTAGCGATAGTTACTTTCATACAGATAGCTAGGGGAAAATGACATACTGTATGGTGATACAGAAAAGTAAAAGAACAAACACATTGAAACTCTAAAGCTCGGAGATACAAGTGTTCTGCTTTAGCCCAAAGTGAGCACAGAATGGAGGTGTGCTGTGCTGAGCAGAGGGAGGATTCGGTTGCAGGATAAAGTGAAAAAGGAGGGTTATGGGGTGAAATAGGAAGAGAGGAAGTAACTCAGTAGGAGGACAATTTCTGGAGCATGGGGCAATGTAAGTAAAAGATGTCCTCCGTCTGCAGAGATTTGCAGAGAAAAAGCAAGACTGGAAGTGCATGCTGAGAGTTCATTCTGGGCAAGGGCTAAATTCTGATTCCATTTATTGTAAGTGTAAACCCACGGAGTCTGATTCTCATCTTACACTGTTACTATACAGATACAATCTCTTGGATTTTTTCCAGTGTAAGCGTTCAAGTGCTTCTGGATGTAACTTAGGATATTTAAACAATGTGCATAACTTTAAATTTAAAATGTTTTGACTGGAAACAGGTAGCACTGCCCATTTTTATTCTGTGAGTGGATGGATACCAAGCTGCTTCAGGTTTCCAGTGCCAGTACTTGGAACTGTTATTCAGAAACTCACGTTCTGAATGTGAACTCTCTCTGTAAACACTATAATGAGCAATGCCTTGCCAAAATATTCATGGGGAGGAAAAAACCCACAAACCCTAAAGAAGTATTTCCATTTTACAAAAAATAGATCCTAGGTGAATTTAATAACCTGAGTACAAGAATTTTTTTGAGGTTACTAAATATATATTGCCTTTCCATGTTTGTTTACAAGAGAAATCTAACACCAGAAAATTGATCTCTGTATTAGTGATTAGGCTCAGTCATTTTGCCTGTTTGTAAGTGCAAGTTACAAAGCACCCTATTAATTATCATTTTGTCAAACTAGTTGAATGGCTTTTTCTACAAGAGCTACTTCCAGTGGCTCCTAAGTCAAAACTAATGAGTTACTCCTGTGAGATTTTTGCCCAGAATACCTAACACTTCTGGGGATTGTGTATAAGATTACTGCCATCTTTAAGATACGTCAGCACCTTAAAATGCAGGCATGCGTACAGATTTTGTGGCTATATCCAAACCTGCATACAGCTGGCTAGCTTTGCAGGTGACAGTAGACTGCACTGGTCTCAGATCAATTTATCTGCCTGAGTATTATCCCAGGATGCTAATGAATTTCCGTGCCTGCAATAACCTTCATGCTACAGCAGCAACAACATTTGAGCTCACTGTGTTAAAGCTGGATGGTGTTTGTCTCTGTAAGCTGCTTATTCCATTGAAGTGTAACCTAAGGATCAAAGTGTAGATGTGTCGAAAACAGCAGAGGTGACTGCATGCAATGCAAGAAGCAAGAGCAGATCATGATCTAGAGAGTCTTCAGAAAATTCTTTCAAATTTCAAAAGAGTTTGGAATCAAGATCCTTCCTTCTAAAGTATACAGTAGTGAAGATGTTTATACAACCAAAAATAGTTCAGCTCTCAAAATGCTCTATTTGCAATACACTGTGTACTTACACTGATTTTAGTAAACATCTGGGTCAAGATTTTAATGGCTTTTCTGGAATAGAATGGTAGTTTCTTGAAAGTTAAGGATATCTACTCCTACATTGCTTGGTATCTGTGGAAAAAACTTTATTTCCCTATCCCTCCCCACTTTATTATTATTGTGCAATTATCACTGTTTCAAAAGATTATTTAATAGCTAAAATAATCTCATAATTTGCATTGGATGTAATCATGCTTCTTCTAGTTGTGCAAGATAACTGCTGATGTCTATCCACCTAGATTCTTATATGGTCCCACTGGGTAATATAATTTATTTCGGTGTAAAAATAGAAACCATTAACAACTTTCACTTTCTTCCTGCTTTCTCACCCTGCAGCAATAATTAGTTATGTTCTTTAGGGGTGGGTGAGAGACAGAGGTGAAGGAAATAAAAAGGAAGTTTTTGTTTCATGAAGAACTTCAATAATTTTTTAAACTTGGTTTCATTGTAATTCAAAATAAAGAACAGACAAGTTTACAGTCTTCCTGAAAAGGCCTGAGGCCTCGGTTCTCATGGTTTCTATATAAAGATTGCTGAATTCCCTGGGTATTTGCTGTTCTCATGGGGAACAGCTCTGCATCTGAAAGTCCAGCAGTCCAGACTAACAAACAGCTACGATTGTAAGAGTTTTTTAACTTTGGAGGAGAAGGTAAACTGAAGATACAAGATATGAATTTAAATCTGACAGCTGTTGTCATTTTTGTTTCTTCTGATATTTTAAGGCATTTTTTAATGAAAAATCTCCCACCCCATAAGCTTTCCCTAAATTTTCACTAAACAATATAATAGTTCCAGCCAAATAAAACCATTGTAATAAACCATGACTGCAGAGAGAGCAGCAATCCTGTATTTCAGTAAGATTCATGTGTGAGCCAATGCAGGCAGGATGCAGGAACAACCACAAAACTATGGATTAAGGGCAAAGAACAAAATCTAATCTCAATACCTCATGGATTGGGGAACCTCTGAAGCAGCACCCGGGCAGAGGCAGGCAAGCAGGGGATGTAGGCATCACGGAGCGAGAGTCCTTAATAGCACGAGAGTCCTTGTTAGCAAAGGAGTGAGAGAGCAAGAGAGCCCTCACTTGCTGTTTGGGCCTGTATTTCAAAGATTCTGGCAGGCAGAGTTTTCTGCCATGCTTTGATCTCTTCAACAGCAGGGCAAGAATCTCAGGTGTGTTTGATAAGGTGCCCCTGAGTCCATCCCAGGACTATGTTATCTAAGTGCAGATGTTCTACTTGTTGAGCACACAAAACTAAGCAACAATTAGCGTGATATACGTGTTTTCCAGCACCCCACATGCAAGTCACTTGAGTGTATTTACAGTCCTCCTCACCAATCTTCCGTTACTTTCCCACAATTCAGTATCATGGAAAGTTCTTGGTATCAGTGAAAATAACTGAAAAAAAAACTTTGTATAACGCAAGCAAAATATGATGACAAGGAGCACCAGTGAGCAACTGACCCAGCAGATCTGCATAAGTGGTTCTGAGTCCGAGGTAAGTTCAAATTCTGTCTGAACATAAACTTCAGATGTTGGCCCATCGTCACGACTTCAAAACATCTCTCTTATGAAATAAAACATATATGTTTATATGTATATAAAAAGATTTTGTTTGCAATTAAATGAAGTGGAAAAAGTGTGGAAAACTCCAGAAGATTGGTTTGAAATATGAACATATTAAAATATTACATTACTTGTGCTTATATGACTTTCAGAATTCATACATTTTTGTAGATTTCCAGAGCTTTTGTTGGCAGAATGAAGATGTTTTTATTTGTGTTTATTGAGAAAAATTATTTCAATACAAACATATAATCTCTACTTTATTTACTGTTACAGGAAGACAGTGGCGACGTTTCCTGACACAAAGTACAAGGATAGGGGGAAAAAAAAAGAAAAAGCATTTCAAGGATTTCTTGCACACTCTGATAAAAGTCTGATTAGCCTACGAGAAGGAAATTTTTCCCCAGGTATCATGAACTTGCTTTGATGGATACTATTCTGTGACAGACCATTTGGTTGACTATGATATGTGGATTTATATCCTCCTTCAAATGTGCCCTTTTGTTCTTTGATAATATTTATTTATCACAGCAGTAACCCTGTTTCATTTTTAATAAGATACCACTTCCTCAAAAGTGAGACTGATGTAATTATTTGCTGTAAATTGTGTACCTTTGTAATACTTGTTTCTTTTTGTGAAATCATTTATAAACTGATTTCTATCAGGTGATTAACCTTTTGCAGATGCTGAGAGCTATCCAGATGAATTATCTCACTGACTGTAATGGGGCTTCCTTGTATGTGAGTGTTCACAAATGTGAACAGGGCATATACAAACTGACCTTGTGACTGTATTTATGTATCAGTTTGCATAAATACAATTTCTGTATATATTTTTGCAAAACTGTCCCTTTTACTATCTGCCATCTGTGATATGTTGTCATCATAATGAGTGCATTTTAAATAGCAAATGCATTATAGGTTTTAAAATGTGCATGAACCTTTGTGTCTGTGAGATAGAAAGAGAAAACAGACTGAAATGTTTGTTTTAACACATAAAATTTGCATGGAAAAAAAGTACTAACATTTTTCTACCTTCTTTGACATGAGGTCACTGACAAACATGATAATGTGGGTCACATCTTCCCTTTACTTATGCTATTATAAAACTGAAAAAGCTTGATTGGCTTTAATGAAACATTGAAACTTGAAATTTGGAAACAATGTTGGATACCCATGCTCCATACCAGAACTTCACAGTTGTTTTTCCTTTTCTCCAGGTTATCTATAAACTTGGGAAATTAGGTATATATTAAAGTTCAGCTATTAGTTTAAAATATGCAAACTCCCATGATAATGCTGCATTTAGTTGAATATTCCACTTTGTTGCACCCTCCAGCTCTTTTCATCTCATCAGAACAAGTATTAAACTGGAAGAATTGTTGAACAGAATGACTGCAGCTGAACATTTTGGAATCTAGGTTAGTCTTCAAAGAACAAATTATTTTTGACCACTGACTACTACTGCAAATGATACCTGTCACTTTAAACTATGCATCACTCTAGCTTCTTTAATTTATTCTAGAGATTTCCATTCTAATACAGCATGAAAGTACAATAATATCTGACTCAGGTACAATGTCAAAACTAGATCTCCAGAATTTCCTCTGTCCTACTTACTTCTGCTGAAACTGCTGGGTTTCCCCCCCAGTTTCATATGCACTAAAAACTTCTCTGAAAGTTAGACGAGAGGAGACAAAATCCAAGCTAAGAGGTAAAAACATTCTATATATTCACTAAAAATATTCACTCCTTGAAACGCTAACAATGCCCCCACAGAGACTGAATTCTCTTAAACAGCTTACCAAGGTACCCTAAATAATGTAACCTCACTTATATTTTTTCAGTTCTAAGGAAAATGATATTTAGTGAAAGAATTAGGTAAAATTAATACACTGGTCACAGAGACTGAGCTGGCATAAAGCTCATACATAGTATGTATTACAATCTTCCAGAAAAACTAGAATTTGCTTCATGTCCAAAATTTCTAAGCATCTGGTGAAATAACTAAAAACAATATCATGTGAAAAAGGAGGCTTTTCTCTGCTGGTGGTATAAGCGTCATTAAAGCTGCTTAACTAGTTGCAC
>KZ505803.1:9892-35248 GCA_002844005.1 Limosa lapponica baueri | reverse complement strand
ATATTTTATTAAAGTAGTTTAGTTTTTCCTTAAGCTCATAACTGTCTTTATCTCTCTTCTTCCTTTCATTGGAGTGAGAAGTGGGGGAGAGCATCTGTTATCTTGTCATTGGCCAGCTCAGCCCAAACCATGACACTTTGCTATTTTCAGTTATCTTCAGGAAGTAGACAAAATTTTCAAGATTTCCATTTGAAATACTATTTTTCTGCAAGTTTTAGTAATACCGGCTTTGACCAAAAAACACTTTTTCAACACATAAAAGAACAGCTATGTTAAGCATGTTAGTTGGCCAAACATTACTTAGAAACTTACATGATGAGATGCTATTGGATTTGAATTTCAGTGCCATTTTCAATTGGATAAAAACAAGGCTCGGAGCCCCCTGCATTCCTGCATGAGCTTGGACATTAGTAACACACGTATATTGTGCAAAGTAATTGATTTACTATAATGTAATTATAAGAAATTGGCATTTTTATTTTTTTTGTATTATGTTTATGAAATAGAATTTACTCCCCATAAAGTCAAAACCTTTCAGCCTGCTAACATGACAAGCAGTTAGCAGTTGGAGAGGATATATGTATATATGAAGGCCTAGACAAGGCTAAGTTCCTTTTATAATAACAGGTTTTCTACTGAAATAGTATAAAAAACACATCAGAAAGCTGGTTGCTACTTAAATACTTCCAGATACAAAGATACACAGTTCAACAAAAAAGCTAGGACTAACTTTGCCTGATTGCATAATACTTTCTTGTTATATTGATTTATTCTTTCACTATTTAAGATAAACAATTTACCAGTTATGAGGAGTGCCAGTTCTCAGCTGTGTTAATGGTAGAATCACAGAGTAAGACAATCACACAGACTAATTCAGAAGTCAACAGTACTACGTGTGTCTGATACTAATCATAACTTCTCCTCAGCCTCTTCAAATTTAGCAGTTAAATGCAGTGGAAAATGTATCTAAGATCTGACTGAGAACTTTCCTTTTTCTTTGGGATAAAATATGAAGACAAGTAGCAGATGGCACCATTACCGCTAATGATGGACACTTTTAAATGCTGTTTATTTCCTAACATCAAAATACTTATGCAGAGTGGATGCCACTTTAGCTGTTACTTTTTCTTCCCTGAAACAAGAAAAAAAGGGAAGAAAGACTAACATCATCATTTAAAAATTAATGTCTTTGCTTAGGAAAAGAGTGGTTTCTGAAAGTTTTTCATTAAAGCATCATGTGGTACCGCATAAGTCAATCACATCTAAACAATGAGATGTGACGGTCTCTGTGCTCCAGCAGGTCCTTCAGCTGCATCCCCTTAGGTACAGGCAGAGCAGCCAAGTGCTCATTGCTCATGGCCTTGAGTGTCTGCATGACTATGATTAAAACATGATCTAAATTGATGAGGATGTTTTCTAATGGTAGGAAGAAAAGATATAAATGCCATGAAACAGTATGACGTCTCTGGTCCAAAAAGCCCAAGACTGGAAAAAACCCAGTTCCATAAAACAGTTCCTCCAAATTAGCATTTTGCTGTGATCAATTAATAATAATTACAACATACATAATTACAATGATGATTCACTTGGATGGGTGACTGCTGCATGGCCGTGTTCTCCGTAGCTTAATGGAGTGGGAGAGCAACTGGGCTGTGACCACTGGATTCATTTGCCGCTGATTGCAGGTCAGGACAATATGAATAAAAGACACAAAAAGGATAGATTTGACACAAAAGAAAGTTCAGTGAAATCAGAAGTTGGTTTTTTTTAAGACTTCTACATGAGAGGAAAGATGTTAAGCAATTTACATAGATAAGCACAGTAACATATTCTTAGATCTTCATATTATATTTCATTTTTTATGTAAAACACTTTTGAATTCAAAGAACTTACAGTGTGTGCTTTATCTGTTAGGAGGAAAAGTTGGAAGTATTTATCCATTTTGTTTAACTAGTTTTCTATCTTTAAAAAGTTCTGTTAGATATCTCTTCGTAGCTTTATTTTTAACATATCTTTGATAGAGCCTGAAGCTGGGAGAAATTTAATTATCCCTCTTTCTTTTCTTCCTAATTTCTAATAATAAAATAAACTTTGTGATTAAGGCCACAGAAGAGTTGCTGAAATTCATAGCCAGCCCTATCCTATCTGAATTGGAGAAAACATCCTTTGTACAGTCCTCATCAATGGCAATGCCTACATTTTTGGCAATACTGAATATCTGGTATAATTAGGAAACAATAGAGAAAGATGACAAAACAAACAGAACCTACAACGCACATTACATCGTCATGTGGCAATTGGGCATGCTGGTGCTGACCCTGAGGAGCCAATTCTCAGAGCAGAGCTGATACCCCAGACCTGGATGCCTGAGGTCCTCACACAACACCAGCAGAAGGCTACGCACACCAGGTTGGAGTTTAACACAGGAGCAGGGCATTTATTGCCTTAGGTAGACATGCTATCTCAACTTTTCCCGAGCTTGGAATTTTAATTCTGGATTTCAAAGAGACATCTTTTTCACAGATCCATTACCCTCCGGAGAATGGCTGCTTGCATTTGCCTTTAAATGAGAAGTCATTTATATATGGCTGGCAAAATATCTCAAGAGGATGGCTCTGTTGCTCTTTCTGTTCGAACTTTGCCACTCGGTAGACAGGTGCCTACTGGTTTTTTGGGGGCCAAGGAGAGCATATGGAAAAAGAAACATAACTTTGTAAATAGTAATACAATCATTCAGTTAGAATGAGTCCAAATTTTTATTTCTATTAGAAAATATGCAGAGAAGTAAACTGTATGTAGCAATGCATACATTTATTTGCAGAGAACTAGAAGGTAAATAGCTTTGTGAGTTTACTGCTGTTTTCCATCACATTCCAAGCATGTCAGTGACATAAATTCCCTGTTTGATAGACGTATATGAGCCACTACAGCAATGAAATATATACAAAAAGAGCAAACTAGTGGCATTAAAAAAGAGTTTCTTATATTATAATACAAAAGCACACTACCTCAGCAGAGCCACTAACCTTTGAAGAGGAACAGGAATGTACTGTTTCTCTCCACTCTTCCTGGAGAGAATACCATAATTCACACCACCAGTTTCCAGTCTATAATAGGTCTTTGTGTTTCTGAGCAGTGTATCAGGGATTGCTACAGCTATCACATGCAGTCACGAGAGGATAAAAAAAAAAATAAATTCTCAGTTTCCTAAGCATCCTCTATTTTCTTCCACAAAGTCTCAGGAAAATGGAGTCACAAAGAAATGAAATTAAAACTGTCAAAGAAAATCAACTCCCACATTTACTTTATATTTCCCTACTGCTATTGTTTCTTGAGCTCTCCCTAGTGACTGCTACATTAGCATGGATTTACTATTAATATGAAATATATTGTATAAAACTGGCTACGAAGTTGGCAACAAAGCCTTTTTGTTTGTGGTATACTTTGTCTCAAATGTCCTTGCATCTGATAATCTATTTAGAAGGCTTTGTTTATGTAGTCAAAGGGGTGTAGCGTATAAAGGCACGGACCCCGGTCGGAGATGCAACCAGAATCGTTTACTATCACAAACACTTTGCTTGTATAGTACCAAGCACCTTCTCTCCCAACCCACACGCCCCTGCAACCCCCAGCTGCTGACGGGCGGAATTCCCCTCCATCAGTGGGGCGCCAGGAGTTGTTTACGGGTCGTCTGGACTTGCTCACGGGCGGTCCCCTGACAGTGTTCCTGCTTCTTCTATTCCTTCTTCTGGTATCTGCTTCTTCCACAGTCCTGTTATCATCCTGTTCTCCCACAAAGGGGTACCTAAAAAATTGGACCAACAGATTTCAGGAAAAGATTGTATCTCAAAACATTAAACACACTCTGCCTTTATAAAACTGAGCTGGTTAAAATAAGAAAAAAGAGGTAGTTATTTCCTGTTATAAATTCAATTTTCATTTGATAAAGACAAAAGTCCAAATTACAGAACCAGTAGAGCAGCTTTAATTTCCATATCAAGTAATGTAGTTAAGGTATACCAAATAACCCAAGACTTTGGCAAGACTACTGCAGGTATTACCGAAGAATCAAATTTATCAGACAGTTTCTTTGATGTGTCACCATAAAAGATCTTCAGCTTGAAACATACATCCTTGCTATATCCTAATGATAGCTTTCCTTTACAAACAACAGACTCAGCATATTACAATGCAGTTTTTATTAGTGTCACATTTACTCTGGTTTTCACATAAAACGACACCTTTTTAACAAAGTTAATGTTAGCTAGTAACGTCCATACTAAGTAGGCAGATTTTTAGTGATCTCAAGGTCATGTACACTGATATGGTCGCAAAAGGAGTTTCAACCTCTTGAACCGACAGTGCAGTCCAGAATAAAAAAGGTCACATATAAAATCTGTAGTGAAGCCCTAAAGCTCTGGCTTTTTGGCTGTTTGGTTTTGTTTTTTATCTGGCACAATTTAGACTATGTATTAAACTGTGATATCAAGAGTAACTACTTTACATACCAGGGATTGAAAAAAAGTCTTGTCAGGCATCAATAAGTCTTTGTCTTATCAAACATATTTCAGACAGACAGGAGCCAAAAAAAAGTTATATTTTAATCAGTAAGTGCTACAAATCAGCTAATTAACGAGTGCACCAAGAATGCTTGTAATGATTTATAACCAATTTGTTTCTCCAAAAGCCTTTGACTAGGATAGATAATTACTGCAAGAATTGGTGAAGGCCAAAGACAGTACAGTTCATGGCATCATTTTAAATTTTCTTGAAAGTAATTACGTCACTTCATATACAAGAGAATTTGATTGTATTATGAATTACTTAGGCTTCAAGGGGTCTCTGAGCCTGCGATAATAAAACTTTAGTATTTTAAATTAAACTCCAAGCCTTCAAGGCTTGGTGGGAACAAAGAGAGAAATTCTGAATGTCTTTTAACAAATTTGGAAAGAAGCTTCTAGCTATTGAAACAAAGTTTTTAATAGCTTTAAAAGATGTTCTTAATTTTTGCCACATAAGCTTCTGGATGCATTTTTAAGACCTCTGCTCTAAATTTTCTACTTTAATAGTTTTGCTCTTTTCAGAAAAACAAATGGGACAATTGTCAGAAAAGTTTTTGTGCTGCAAACCACAAAGTTTGCACCTTGCTATAACTATACAAATAATGATAGATTAGCTGCTTTTTTAAATATAATATTTCAAGATGCCTTTAATCAGTAGTTAGGGAAATTGGTATCAATAACATTTTTAGCATTATCAGCATGAAGTGAATCTCACTGCCCTATAAGGAACAGTATGTGTGTTCTGATCTTTTCTCTTTTTCAAGTGCTACTGGCAGTAATTTCCAGTTGCTTTTTTTTTTTCCTTATTTCTTTTCTGCCACAGAGCAATCAAAACCGTACTTAATTGAAACATAAAAAAGTCTAGAGAAGCTGCCTGCCACCCCCATGTAAAAGCTTTTAAATTAGAATAGTTCTTCCAAAGGTTCTCTTATTTTTCTGCTTCAATGAAAAATGTTTTTAGATGGCCTTTTTATTTACCTAACAGTGCAATTCTTGTACTTTTGTGGTAGTTATTAGCCTTTTATTTTCCATATTTCCGAACACCTATGTAAACGGAAGTGTTTACTGTACACAGGAGCACATACCATAATATGAGTCTCAGTCCCTAGGATTTAGACTTTGACTTTGTGGGAATGCATCTGTATTCTCCAAGGTTCAGTTGTCACCTGTCATGAGAATTGTAAATGCATCATGGCATTTGTCCTCTGATCACACAGCACACCACGTCATAATGATCTAATTCATTGTTATCACACACCTGATTAATACGGATGTAACCAAGGGGCTAGTGAAAGTCACTGTTTTTAAAGAGTGGTCATTTGACCTTGTAACACTTTAAGACAGTACCATAAAAGTTGATGTTTAGGAATACAGATGACATTGCAAAGCCCTGTCTTCAGTATTGGGATATATACTCTGTAGCATTCCAAGTATCCCATAGCAGTGATTCATACTCAATTTAGGGACTTATTATTTCGTTTCTCCTTTGCCAACTGCATATGACAGCTTCAACAGCTCTGTAAACGTAGCAACCAAGTCAGTGAATTTTGACCCCTGAAAAAACCTGTTCCCTTTTATAATTCTGGAGTGGTGTCATACAAATTAGAAAAGGAAATGTCATCAGTGATCAAATGAATCACACATTTATTACAATTTTAAGGTGCAAGCCCCTAAGTCCTCATTCTGTATTTGCATTGAGCCTCAATTTCAGAGGCAGCCCTCACAAGGAAATAGCAACTCTTTTCACTGTCTCTTTCCTGTGTAGAGCATTCAACTGTCATACTTTGACAAAATATCTCGATATATGGATTCCAGAGTTTTGCAATTGATTTGTCCACAGACTCAGTCCCAGAAAGGATCTCCAAATTAGAGCACAATTTTTTACAAGATCTTAACTGTTTGCATGAAATTTAATAATTAAAATATTTTACGTCCTATTGTTCACTTGAACTCTTTTTTCCTCTTGTCAAAAGAAAACATTTTTTGTGGTAAACTAATAAATCACATTTTTTAGTCTTTGTAACGTGTAGATATTCTGCAGCATTATGCATTTTAGAGAGCTGTAGAATCAAAGGAATTGTAGCTTTGTTTGTGACCTTATGCTGTTTATATTTGCCAGACCTTCTTAAAGAAAAAACTATCAAAAATCACCATTTCTGCTAAAGTCTGCAGACTCAGCTGAATTTTACTAGAAGCTGAGTATGCTCAACAAAAGAAGAAAACACTCAATGTATTTCAAAATCAGGCTCTGGGTATGTATGCTTAAGTTCTTAATGCACTTCTGTGAAAATCAGTGTTTTTCATTTTCAGAAGATTCTCTCTTCACCATTCACCAGAGCTAAATTATGCACTAGCAATTTCAGCATAATCAAAAGGATTCTGAAGAAAGAAAAGACCGCCCTTCTAAACTGTCATTGTTACTGACAATGGGGTACTCAGACTTCAAAAGTTAAATTGCAGCACTTTAAAATGATCACCTGTTCTTTTCCAAAAGTATACCAGAGGAGAAACGATGGGACAGGCAAATCTGAATGCAGATTTTGAATAAACTGAAGTATGATAGTGTTCATATGTAAAGTTAAGGCTCAAACTTACAGAAAATGGAATTGGTTGGAAAATTCACGTCTGCTTTATGTGGCACTTTTCAGGGATATTTAGATTCTTCTAAAGTTTAATCTTGACATCAGGCTGACACTATTACAAGAATTTTAAGATTATAATCTAGTATTATATGGACACTGCTTCTCAGCAGAAACAGAAACTTGCTTAAGGGATAAATGAAAAATCAGTAAAGATCCCCCCCCATACCTAACATAAATTAAATACCTGTTTAAATAAGTTTGAAGAGAAACTGAAGGATAATAGGAAACACTCAGAATACTTTAAAATTATTGGTAGTCTCTGCCGATATTCACACAATTTTGTAAACATGTTGTTACAGTTCAAAGATTTGTTTGATGCTAAACATTTTGATATCCCACACAATTCCATTTAATGGAGCAGATGATGTTAGAGATCTGCTGCCTGTGTACAAACAACAATAGTTAGGGAGTAATAACCTCCTTTGCTTCTGTTTATCCTGGTCACATTCTGGCAGTTATACTTTTATTACCTCTATCTGCAGTCCCTCTTGGGCACTTTCAGTTAAGGAATACTGTACTCAAAAACAGAGAAGGGGAAATAGAGAGAGATCTGCACAATTCTTTTTTCAAATAATGTCTGAAATTAATATATAATATTTTTACCTAGAGAATCAAGCAAAATAAGCATTGTGTGACCCTATAATGGTTTGAGTATAAAAGTGAATTATGCAAGTTAATTATTTCCTCTGATTTCTAGATTTCATTTACCCTTTTTTATCCCCAAGTTCCAGATACCAGCATAACCAAAAGACTTTCTTGATTTATCACAGATGCTTTCCTAAAGGGTTAATTTCAATAAGCAAAAAATGTTAAGGCACTTCAGAAAAGAAAAAAAATAAAATTCCTGTGTTCCTATAAAAGATTAATTTAGGAAGAATTTTGGGACAAATTTAGAGTACATAGTAGTTCTAGCTTCATATTTCCTCTCTCTGTGTATTTGAAAGTGGCCAGTAAACCTATGTGGTCAATCCCAAGGTTGAGATGAAGATCACTAGAATGAAAAATTAAGTGAAAAGTTGTCAGTGATCTAAGAAGAATTATTCTCTTGCTTTTGAAAAAGAGCTGTGTTTAAGGAACACTGACAAAAAAAAAAAGCAAGAAATAAAACAGTATGGACAAAGTCAAATCTGGATTAACCTGAAAAAGAGAGTTACAGTTTTTACTTTGTTGCTTATTTTTATCTCTCTTAAAGACCACTCACTGATGCTATATTGGGTAATGCCCTGGAAGTCCAACTTGGTAGACTGTCTTAACAATTACACAGAAGTGTATCTGCCTCATTAATGAGAGGTAAGAGTGTGCTGTTTGGTTCTTGAGGATGGTGAATCTGATATGTGGTTTAAAAAGCTAAACTCTAACCCCAGTGTTAATAAGTGGGGGCTTGATTTGTTTTGTTTGGTTTTTTGGGGTTGTTTTCAGTTTTGTTTTTGTTTTTGTTTTTTTTAACATTGGAACAGTACTGTCAACACAGTGCAATTAATAGTGGAGATAAAACTGGTTCTGTTTGAAATTTGGTGTTATCTAATGTTTCCCTGGGACTAAGAAAGGTATTAGGGAAAGTAAAAATGACACCAGAGTTTCTGACAGCCCAAATGCAAATTACTTGTTCATAGAATTATGAAAGATGAATCAACCAGTTTGAAATAAAAACATTTCAGTGCTCATCTGTGGACTGATGTTGCCATTACAAGCAGTTTCTAGAAAATTTTTAACCACAACATAGCAATTTTATTAAGCCAATTGCAGGACAATTTATACACCATATATGGCTCAATTTTTGCAAAACATTTGTCAGGTGACATGTCAATCACAGCATGCTAGTCAGTGTGCAGGAGGAGGAACTCAATCTTCATATTGCAAAATGCCACAAAGGAAGAACAAAGGAAAATGGATAGGGAAAAATAAAAGGATAGGAATGAAATTATGCAATGAAATATTTTTTCCGCTTCATTCTCCATCTCCTTTGTTTCTTCTTTTTTTTTCATGTTCCTTTCTTTGTCCCTTGATTTTTTTTCCTTCATCTTGCTGCTGTATTTTTTATTAATAGCATACTATTATTGTGCCTGAATCTTTCCAACTTCTTTCTGGGGTCTGTTTCTCATAGCAAATAAAAGATAAAAGCTAGCTGTGTTGCACGTTTCTTCTCTGATTTCTTTCATGTTTGGACTTCCTTTAGAAAATATTAATAATTGAGACTATCATCTCCATCTTGTCAATTCTTTGTTTAATTGTCAAATTTTTTCTGTGGCTTCAGAGATCCAGAAGTCCAAATTGGTGTCTTGGCTTTTTAAAGACTGTCTTTAGTTCTCTGGCCATGAATCAATTTTAAATTAAAACAATGATTTTTGTAGTATTGCTTTCAACTGCAAAAAGTTAAAAGACTGTGAAGACTTACAGTGACAAAATATGACCCCACAGAACATGGGTCTGCATTTAAGAATTCTTTGGAAATGTCACATGGTACCAAACCATTACCACCAAAACTGTTGTTAATACTGAAGCTAGTTAGGAGAGAAAAAAGGTGAGTCTCTTGAGATTTCTGGCTCAAGTTTTAACAGGAAAGTGAATAAGTTAGGTATAAAATCATAGATGTGAAAACAATTTACATTAGAGCAGTAAATTTTAGAAAAGCTTCAGTAACTGTGACCAAAGCTAGATAAAGTGACTAGTGGAGTTTCACAGGGAAACAAAGCTCATTGGCAAAGGACGTGCTGCACTTGACATAATAGATTAATTTCTTATTAATATACATTGCATGATGCATATGAACTTACAGAATATCTCAAGTGTTAAATTCAGAAACCTTGGACTCCCATTTTTATCCTGTACCCAACTTCTGTTGTGATTCTCAATGTTTGCAGTAAAGTTTCAAGGCAGAGTTTTGCTTTAGTGTTGCCTCTCAATAGTTAATCACCTGAGGTACAGAGAAGGCAGAAATTGCTTTGACTGCATAAAGAATATAGCTTATGAGAACACATTCTGACATGGACTTGTGTCAGTTCATTCTGAACTGAAGGACTTTTGGTTTGCTCTCAAGCTTTTGCCTGTATTGGTGCTGTAGCAAAATCCTACACCCTGGCTTGCCCTGTCCGTATAAACCAAGGCACTGCGACAGAAATTTTTGGGCATCTGGTATCAATCACAAGTGGTTTTAATTGGTAAAATATACAGTAAAGCTGTGCTCTTTTGATAGCTTAAGCCTAGATCCACAGATCGGTTTGTGTCAGGAGGCACATTTGTTTTTCTCCTTTGTGCTTTTGTTTCCCAATTTCTATCCTACATCTCTGTTGCTCCCATCTCTGTTATCTCTGAAAACCTTTCTGACATTTTTGAAATATGTCATCACTAAGCATGTCAGATTCAGCACTTCTTTTAACATTTCTGATGTCTCTATTTTTTTAAGTCCTGGCCTAGTATTCCCTAAAATATTTTCTCTTATGCATTCATTTTTGATGGCTTCCTTTTCTTCCCTCCTATTGTAAATGCTCCACAGTGAGTACAGGTAACTACTTCAGATACTCACAGGCCTGTATAAGCTCCATGATTATGAATTTCTAAACTAGAATTATATACCAGACCACAGTCACTCAGTATTACTGTATTACTACATTGTTCCAGATGCAAACACGATCATTTTGCCATTTTTTTTAAAGCAGAATTTTGTAACTTTGTAACACCCAGTACCACATAACACCAATTATTTTAATGACTGCTGGATGTTGCTTTTCCAAAGCTGTGCTGTGAATGCTCTTTCCCAGTACTTGTTTTCTGTCTGTTTTATGCCAACCTCTGAGATCGCAAGCCCACTCCCTTACTGCAATCTACTGGAGCAGCCACTTCTCATACTTCTTCACAAACTCTGAAGACTCCATGGCAGTAACCAAAACAGTTACCGTTTTCTACTGCTTTTCTCTCTTTAGCTGAGACTCTGTTGTAGTCCCTCTTACTGCAACTGGCTTCCTTACCCTGTCACCCTGCCACGTTCTGTACTGACAATGCCTCCATGCATTGTAATATTGACCTCAGTTAAAAACAGTAAAACCCCATTTTGCCAATGTCTAAGTCTGGTTGATTTTATTGTCCTTTCACCAATGCTACATCATGCATTAAATGAGCTTGTTGGTATTGGCTGAGGTCTCTGTGTTAATGACAGCTGCAGAGAAATCTGGACCATTCTTTGCAGCAGGTGACAAATAACTAGTTTCCTGGAAACCTGCCTTCTGAAAAATTCCAGTCACTCAAAGTAAGATTCACAGTCTCTGTGTACAGGTAAAGAAAATTTTTCCATAAAGCTACAAGCTTCAGTTCTCCGTATAATAAATGGAGGTAGATGCCTCCTAATTGAGGTCCTCTGAGGTGCCCTTTGGAGATGCCTACTTTTATTCTTTGGATATATAATGAGCCCAGGCAATTAACTGAAGCTTCCAAATTAGGTGTCTAATGTAGACACCATGAAAAAAATCCTCCTTCCCTAGATACAACAGCATATTATGCATTTCAATCCGTTAGGTCTAATGAATGCCTTTGGAAAAGGCCCCAGCTGGAAAGAAAAATAACACCTTTAAACAACTTCAATTTTATATTCATACAACTTTTTTTTTTTCTTTTTTAAAAATACATCAGGCAGTGAATTTCCAGCTAATTTGGAATTCTGCATAGTTGACTACTTATGAATCACTAGTATATACATATTCTATAAGATACCGTTTATGTCTGTACAGAAATTCATCTTTTTGAAGGTCGTCTTTTCTTCTCTGATACTCTAAATGATTCCTATTTCCATGTAAAAGGGTCCTTATATTTATATCTGGGGGCTAAATTATGTCTAATAGGCTTATTCTATCTTGACCTAGATTTAGACAGAAAAAAAAACCCAAATCTTTTCCCATTAACAAAACCAATCATGGAACAATCTTATTATAATGCAGTATGAAGCACTACAGGCTTTTTTGTGGGTTTGTGTTTTTTTTGGGTTTTTTTTCTCTATGATCACAGTCAGTAATTTATGTGTCTTCCAAGTTAAATACATGGAAAAAGTCATAGACTGCTGCAAATCACACAGGATGTTTGCCAGGCTGCTCTGTGGAGGATGCTATAGGTCAATGATACATTGGTTTAGAGGGCAGCCATTTACTACACTCATCGCTTCTGCCACTGTCTAACCACATGTTTTAGATGCATAATAAACACAGCTTCTGTCTGGGCTTGATCACCATACTTTAAAGGCTGCAAATAGTTTTCTTTTAGCTTGTTTTAAATCATGAGCAAGAAGTAAAGACAGGGATTTTGGAGATGGAAAATATATAGTAAAAATAGGAATTTAGCCTAATAAGACATACAAATCAAGCTAATTTTCATTCTTTAAGAAAACCTGTATTTTGATTAGTAGCATATGCTAATGAACCCCAAGAAATCAAAATTTATGCGTAGACATATTTTATACTTCATGTGTGCATATATATACCTGTTAAAAATCTTGTAATATTATGCCATCATAGTCAGCTTTGCACACTGTCTATATTTAAGCCCAATAAGACACCTGCTTTGTTAACGAATTAATGTTCTTATAAATTTGTTTTAGCATTTTAAGCAACTACTTAAACAGAGGGGGAAAAAAAAAAGTGGGATTCTATTGTCTTGCTTTTACTTAGTGTTTTGCCTTTACTTAGTGTTTTGCCTGTCATAGTAAGTAAATTTAATCTGCATTATTAGTAACTGTCAACAGCATACTCTGAGCAGAAGGCAAATACAGCAGGTGGTAAAAGAAGAAGAGATGGCTGAAAGCAAAAAAGCAAAACAAATGATTGCCAGGAACTGCTAATCTAGTTATGCATAAATTTAAGACAAATTAAAATGCATGCAAAGCTTTCACTGAAGGTGAAAACTTGACAGAAAAGGAGATAAACTGACCAATTGTTGTTATAAGACCATTTGTCAGAAAGCTCAAGTGCTAAAACCCCGTTATAATCTTCTAATTGCTTTAATGCAACTTAACGTGTTGCAATAAACTTAACGTGTCAGACACTTTGAACCTCCTAAGTGACGGCTCATCAGAAAACAAACTTATGGCAGAGAGGACTGTTCTTTATTTACTAACACGTAAAATAGGTGACCCTTCCATTTTACTATATTTTTCAGTGGTCAACATTTAAACTTTTAAAAATGTTTTTACTGGTAATTAGCATCCCTATAATATCTCTTGTGATAGTTAAAGATTTTAAAGAAAACATTCTCAAAAGGCTTACAAGGAGTTATAAAAATATTGCTGTCTGACTATTTTATGTTTCATAATCATCTGTTTTTCAATAACCTATTAAAAAAGGGTATGCAGCCAATTAGGACTTTGACAAAGAAGAAAAGTATGCCAGCTTCTTTGCTTTTTGTCCACTTTTGATACTGTGGGGGGGGAAGGGGGGGATTGGGAGACACTTCCCTAGAGCGTGGAGGCAGTCTGCCTAGAGCCAGAATTTCACTTCTCCCAAATCTCGTTTATTCCTCATACCAGATGTTCAACTTCTGGCACTCAACAGAAATGCCTTTCAATATAAATGGTTATGGTAGGGATTGAAGATAGATTGACCTTAAAGCATTAGGTGGCTGCTGCTAAACGGTCCTTAAAATTCCTCTAATCTAAATGGAATAACTGGTGAGCTTGGCAGTGCTAGGTTAATTGTTGGACTTGATCTTAAAGGTCTTTTCCAACCTAAAAGATCCTATGGTTCTGTGACTCTATATTTATTCTCTGCCTTCACCTCAATGGTGCGACAGGGGTGTCAAGCGGTCGTTAGTAATGAAGGGCAGTAAGGCTTGTTTCAGAAAGGCTCCAATTGCAAATGCAAGTTGCATTGAGTCTGTAACACCAGTTACTCGACTTGCCACTGGTGCCAGTGGGAGCCAGGGCAGCCATTAGCAGCATAGCAGAGATAACGCCAGGATCCTTTGGAGCTGCTAAACTTCTAAGGAAAAGAGTTACAGAAGAACTCCACGGGAGCTCTGCAACATGCAGGGAAGTTAGTGTTCAGATACTGCAGCGTAATTAAGGCAACTGGGACACAATGTTTCACGTTGTTTAGAACAAAATCCTAGATAAAGCCAGTCTTTGGTTATGCTTTGCATAAAAGTTTTTCCCTTTTGACAGTTCAGCAGGACAGATGGTCTCAGAGCTCTGTCACCACTACACAGAACTTGGTAAAGAACTTTTTTTTTTTTTTTTTCAGTTGTGGTGTCGAAATTGCTTACATTTTAAAATTTCCAATGTTACAATTAATAATTACGTTTAAGTAAGCTGAGCAGTGTTATTTGAGGACTGTAAAAGAAAAGCTGTCATCCTACTAGGCTTCACCTTAAAGCTTACCCTCAGGAGTTTTAATTATGTTGAAGGGACAGTTACCTTCCTTCTATTTTAACATGAATTTTGCTGTATTTCTTATGAGAAAGTGCTTTTTACTTTACTGCTGTAAACTCTTCATGAATGCATAAGCGTGTGTGGGGATAGGCAATAGTCACACAAGAGATATGTCTCCATTCCCAGCTGCATCTGAGTCATGAGTAAGATAATCCTGCTCTTGTTAATATGTTCCTTCACATTTTAAAGTCTAATTATTTTGGATCGATATAAATGGGAAAAATTAAAGAATCATTCTATGAGCTTCCTAACCCTGTTAGTCCTGTTAGGGCTGCTGTGCCTTGTAGCACAAATTTTATGGGATAGTTTCAATCTCTTGTATTAAAGAAAAACGAAAAGAAACACTCCCTTCCTGCAGTTTAAAGCTAGAGAATTTGAAAGGAGAATAAAGAAAAATAAACTGCCACAGTTCGTTTTGCTTTTATTAATAAAAAGGTACTTCTGTTTTCTGACCTAGATATGTATGCATTTCCCTATGCAGTTTACTGGTTCACAACCATGTGGACACTGAAGTCGAAAAAAGAACTCGATTTTTAAAAAGTATTAACAGTTTTATTGCTATTAACAATGCTTGTACCTTAACAAAAAGATCCCTGATAAAACAGAATCTAATCTTACAGTTTAAGGTGTAAATTCTCCTTGTTGCTACAGAGAATGTCTCCTATGCAAACAGGTCTGATAATAATTACATATGATAGTGTATAATGGAATGGGAAGGATTCATCTTTCTTTAAAGCAGCAGGTATGTATCCTTCCTCTCACAGTGTCATACCTAGATGGAGATAGTGATCAAACATGGTGTGACAATTTCCGCAATGTCTCCCTGTGGGAGCTATTAAAATTCAACTTACGCACAAAAAAAGTCTTGAGTGCCTAGCCTGGTAAAAATTGCATGTCATCATCTAGGAAATGTGGAATTAAATCTTGCCAAAAAATAGAAAACATATTTCATATACAGTTTTGCGATTTTTTTTCACTGAAATAATTTTTAATTTTTAGCTAGTTGAAAGTGATGGGTAAATCAGCTCTCCAGGGTCTCAGCCTGGAGCTTCCTCTTTGTGCCAGCATCATATAGACGTGCTCAGTTCTAAAACCATCAGGGCCAATTCATTTCCAGAAAGCAGAAGACAAAGTTAAATGTTTGGAGAGCAACTGAAAGAAGTGTGACATTGCCCAGGACTCCCAGGACCAGTTTGCTAGAACAACAAAAATTATTGCAACTCAGATTCCAGACCTGCTGTAGTCAGCTGGAGACTTTATTGCTTTTATAAGGTTGTACCAGCATGCTTTGAATTTGTGTGATAATAAGAGAGTATTCTTCGTGAAAGGTTTCTAATAAACAGCAGTTATTGAGAGTTTACTTATGAGAGGTCTTTTCTTAATTCTTATTAATAAAGAAAGAGCTATGTCATACCCTACAAAGAACATTTCATTAGGGCACAATAAATACATTTAAGCCATCAAGGTTTATCTACATTAAACAACAAGAGGAGGTCAATAGGAAGCACAATATCCATGAACATGAGCAGGAAGGAGATCAATACATGATATTGCTCACTGTCCCAGGCTGAGTGACAGCCCTGCCTGAAAAGCTGTGTAGGGGAAAGTAAGCCTGAATTCAAACTTGAGCTGACTGACACAGCTCATGAAATGAAGGAGACTGGACCCTTGTCTCTGCTGCGGGTAGAAGGAAGAACCGTCCCCCATCCTCTGAACTGCCCCTACACAATGCTCTGGTGTTGGAGAATGAAAAGCATGTGAGCAACAGACAGAATCCAGAAGCCAACCATGCAAAGTTGATCTAGCCACACACCTGTCTTAGAACCAGTGCCACCAAAAAAGCACATAAGGTATTAATAATTGGAGAGTCCTTGCTTAGAGGCACCAAAGCAACCATTTGGCTTGCAGACATTATCTCTAGAGATGTTTGCTGCCTACCAGGAGCTCATATTCACGATGTTACTGAGAGGCTGCTAACTATTGAATTTGTAGGTTATGATCTGCTCCTACTATTCCATGTAGGGTCTAACAATACTGCAATGAAGCAACTTGGAACTATCAAAAGAGACTGAATGTCCCTTGGAGCAATGTTAAAAGGATCTGGAGCACAGGTGGTATTCTCCTCTATTCTCGCAGTCAGAGGAAGGGGGTTCAGGAAGAAGGAGAAAAATTGAACAGGTGGATGCCTGACTGCACGGCTGGTGTTGTATTCAATGGTTTTGGCTTCTATGATCATGGATTGGCCTTTGAGAAGGCAGGCCTGTTGGGAGCTGAGGGGCTTCACCTGGCCAAGTGGGGCAAGAGGTTTTTTCCCAACAAGCTGGACAGACTCATAAGGAGAGCTTTATACTAGACTTAACAGGGGAAGTGGATGGAGTTTTGAGTAACAGAGAAGAGCCAAGGGTAGTTGATGTATCAGGAACCAACAGGGAAACACCTGTTAATTCTTCAAAGGAATTAGGGCTCTTTCCTCCAAAAAGATGACAAGGTTGATAGCCCAACGGAAGTGTCTCTTTTCCAATACGTATAGCATGGGTTACAAACTGGAGGAGTTGGAAGCCACTGTGTGCATAGAAAGCTATGATTGTATTGCTATCATTGAGACATGGTAGGACAAATCACAGAACTGGAGCGCCACAATCAATGGCTGTTAACTGTTCAGGAGGGACAGGCAAGGAAGGAGGGGTGGAAGGGGGATTGCCCTCTATGTAAAAAAATCAGTTGACTGCACAGAGCTTTCGTTGAAGAGCAGTGATGAACAGGTTGAGAGCTTGTGGATAAAAATTAAGGACCAAACCTTGTGGTTGGTGTTTACTACAGGCTGTCTGATCAAGGATAGCCTTTTGATGAAGCATTCTTACTTCACCTACAGGAAACATCATGCCCACAAGCTCGTATCTTGCTAGAGGACTTCATTCACCCCGCTGCAAAAGCAGAAGAGCAATCTGCATCATCTGTATCCATACATGAAGCACTTTCAAAACTGCACCATTTAACTTTACGTGTTTTATTTTTGCATTTAACATGATTCAGAAAAATAAATAGTAAGATTCATGGCATCAGCATGGCTTACTGAAATGACAGCTGCCTGTCAACAGCATGGCACTTTTTAGCAAGAAGGGATTCCAAGACCATCACATATTTGTTGGAACATAAATAAAGCAATTCATCTTGAATGTTTACTTTTTAACCTAGTGGAATATATACATGAACATTAAAATGCAAAAATGTACTTGACACTTTGATCCTGAACATGGCACTCTACCGTAGTGAAACAAGTCTTTCTCAACACCACACGTAACAGCAAGTACTTTTTTTCCCAGATTATTCCTTATAGCAGGCATCCCTGTGTGAAGAATACCAGTGGTACTCACTGTCATTGCAAAAGCATTGGAAACACTGTTATGCTCCTTACAAGTCTATAAGAAGGGAAGGCTTCTACTATTTTGCTGGTGCTCTCAAAACCAACAGCAAAATAGATTTATATTTATATACTATATTAATCACTATAAAAGAATGATTTCTCAGAGGCATCCTCTACTCAGTGTGGCTAGTTTAGAAGTGCTATTTAAAGTCTCTTCGTTAAAAATACTATCTGCAGTTATTACTGTGGTCTTTCCATTTTCTCTAACTCTGTGCAATCCTGGAAAATGCTGTAAGGGTTTTAATTTTTTGTATACATTTATATAAAATTTTTTTTCTAA
Source organism: Limosa lapponica baueri (assembly GCA_002844005.1). Classification (NCBI taxonomy): domain Eukaryota; kingdom Metazoa; phylum Chordata; class Aves; order Charadriiformes; family Scolopacidae; genus Limosa; species Limosa lapponica. Next base: position 16,935 of record KZ505803.1, on the reverse strand, counting down.
TAAATTTGATTGTAAATTTGTTATTACAATTATTTTTGTCTTGGAATTTTATTAATTTTAATTGAGCTATATATGGCAAAAACTTGTAAACCCATAATTCACACTATTTATTCTTAAAGATGTATAAAAAAATCATCTTAAATACCACTGCACAGAACATTTTCTTAGTCTTCTATTTGTTAGACAATGCATAGCTTTCTCAATGGCACAGATTTTCTCATCCTCCTTCCTTTTAGTGAGACTGGTCAAGGATCTTAAGAATTCACCCAATCACAATGGCAGTATTGATAAGAGCTTTTTGAATTTTAGTGTGAATTCTCAAACCATTCAAGGATTGAGAAGTCTGTTCTGTATAAATCTACACTTAATTAATTTACCATTAACATATGTGAAGATACTATGTCTTACAGAAGCAATCTTAATCCTACAGTAGTTCAGTGCTTAAAGCATTTAAAACAGGTGAGTTTACATATATCACGCATTTATTTGACAAACTTACATATTTCCCCAAATCCTAGACCAATTAACCTATAAAAAAGCAAAATATCATGAGACTAGTATTAGATAGAAGATTTTTATTAGACAGAGAAGATTTTTATTTTGATTTCAAAAATGAAAGTTAGTTAGGATTTAGTAGAGAAAAGCTAATTACAGCCCTGAGTACAAATGTGCTAACTTCAGTCCATAGTGATTGTCACAGAAGCCTAAATGTCATGTTAGCGGTCAAAATTTCTGAAGTTAAGATTTCAAATCTTATATTAGGCCTTTTATCATGCATTCATCATGCTACTTAACTAAGGCTTGGCAATCAAATATTCTTGTTAATCTAAAAGAACAATTTGCCATAAATGTTAATCAATAGAAATCAGATTGTGCATCCAGATATTCTGGACCAAATGTTGCATATTAAAAAAAGTGTATCATTATCAGGGTTCTCTAAAATGCTCTAAATACTGCTGTAGCCATGTCTCCAGTAATGCCACAACTGAAATAAAAATAGGTATCTAGTTTCATTTTTTTCCATTTTTCTGTAGCTTGATGTGATTCTAGAGCATCATTAATTTGCAAAATTTTCATATAGCTTCTACTGAAATATCACAAGGAATATATATAGAGAGAGATTCCGTAATTTAATTGAAATTGAACCTATTTTGAAGACAACCTTATCTTAGCTTTTTAATGTCAGTTGTGTATAGATAGGTAACATTTACATCTATTTGGCATTTTCTACTTTAAAATAGCATTTTATACCTTCTAATTATCCACAAACATTCAACTTGCCCCCAAAAACTCCTTCTTCTTTCTGGTTGCTGCAGATCAACTTTAAACATGCTTGACTTTACTTTTCTATCTCTTGCATTTAAGAACTCTTTAGAAATTGTGAAAGAATTAAAATAGTAAGTTAATGCCACTTTATGTTATGTTAAGTCCTTTTAATAGTAGGGAAACTAATGTACACATAAGCTAACTTTTCCAAGATCTATTCTGGAGTTCACTAACAAAATACGGATTAAAGTCAATAGCTTTTTATTTTATATGATGTAACTTAATCATAGATTATCTTCACAAACAGTTTTCTTTAGCTACCTTTTAATAAAGAAAATCCCCTTTATTCAGAGCTTTTAATAAGCATTCTGTTACACTTGGCTCTGGGAATCTGTTAAGATTTTGAAGCCGTTGGTTCATTTCCTTGGCTCATCATCTACCTTTACCCAACCTTTGCTTTAAATTGCAGGGACTGTTAATTTTGATCCCATGATTTAATTATTTCCTTCTTGATGATTAAATTAATAGCATTTTCCAAAACTGTTAAAAAAGAAAACTTTAGAGACAAGTACAATGCATCGTGCACTAGGATTTTTAGACACCTGAAAAATTAACTGAATTATTCTTCTACACCAATTTCTGAGAAGGAAGCAACACAAAAAGGCAAGCCATTTCTTGCATATAAAAAAATGCAAAGAAGCCTCTCCTTGCTGTATACAAGAAGTCAGAAGAACCTAGAAGGAAAATCCAGTCCTTAATAACAATTTTACTATTTGTGAGAGCAGTAAAGCAATGGGAAAAATAAGATTTATACAGACAACTTTAACCAGGGATATGAATGGCTATTGTAAGCTGTGATCACCGAAATTAAGCTGTGGGGTTTTTTTAATTGGAAATATTGGGTAAAAATGTACCAGATTTAAAACTTACATGATTACATACAGAATACACAGAATTATAGTTACAGTCAAGCTAGCTTCAAAGGAGCATCTCTGGGTGGGGCTTCCCAATCAAGGGAGAAGGAGCAACAAGGAAGGAAACACGGACCTGAAACTTTTTCTCCTGTTTCTCAGGTGAATACTGCAAAGGATTCTTAGTCTAGTTCATCATCATTTTTTCTCATTGTCTTCTACAGCTGGCCCCTGAACTGCCTATCTCTTTTGCTAGGTCACATCTAGAGAATCTCCAATGCAATAAAGAAGTTAGAGATGTTCAGGAGGTCTACAGTTAACAAGTGTCAGTTAACAAGGACCTCACCATAATCTGAATTGGAGTGTATATGACTTTTTACATTTGGACAAGTATCAACGAAGGACATACGATAGAATTCCTCAGTGTTGTGCTTCTATTTCGTGCAGACACAGATTATGAAAATAATGGAAAGGGTGAGAATATAGATCACTGATCATTTACTACTGCACAGGCTTTCCAACGCTGATCACAGCTGGATCATTAGGAAGACACAAGAAATAGACTACTAGTGATATCACTTTAGGAATATCAGATAATATTTGATAAATTAAATAATATTTAACTATTACTCCTAAAGTCTAAGGGGAAAAAAAATCACAAAACCCACCCCAAAACCAACAAAAAACCCCTTCAAATTTAGTGGTTGGCTGATGACTTGAAAAATGTAATTTGCATTATCATTTTCCAATAATTTTTTTCTAATGCTAATATTTCAGGCAAATGTTGTCATAACTGAAATCAAAATGAGCAGGTTTTTTTCATTTTTCCTGAATCTGAGATCATTGTGGAGGATAACTAATAGCAATATTTCCTAATAAATTCTTCATTCATTGCATGAAATACACCAAGTTTTTTGTTTCAGGTGATATACTGTGTTCCTTAATTCCACAAGTTCAGTGCATATAAAATGAAATGGTATTTACGTGTCTCTGGTTTAAAATTGTGGCAATTCAACATCAATTTCTATTCCTTCTTTAAATTGAAACATTTTAAATGAGAAAAAATAAATACATAGTTCTATTTTAATATTTCCTCAGCTTTCAGGGTTACTTTATGAAAGAGTATTTCCAAATTGCTAATATCTGTCATCTGTAAGATATTTGAAAGATGGGTCTCAGCTATCTTTTTCAGTTCTTTCTTCATTTTCTAATGTGTTGAAATTTGGTTTTGTTTCAAGACAAAATGAAGAACTCACATTTTTCCCCACATAAGTGGAAAATTCCATATTTTCATTAGGAACCAGATATTGCTTTAATAAGACAAACACTTTACAGTGTAGAAATATTCAATATAATATAGATAACCAAATATATTCATACAACTGGTGCTGATATAATTCAAAAGTTAAGTAAACAAACTCAAACTAATATCCCAATGATGTGAAAGTACTGCATTTATTTTAGAGGAGTCTTTCTGAAATAGTTTTGTGGAGATTGAAATCTCCTCTTAAAACATAATGATTTCCATAAACCTGGATTTTTTTTTATTATCTGTGAAATATTTTCAATCACCTCTGGAAAGTACCTCCTCTTGTACTAGTGGATATACCCTTCCTGTAGTATTTGTTTTCCAGATTCCAAGCAAGCACCAAAGAATGGTCTCCCAGGTCCCTACAAAACCAAATTCCATGCCTAGAAAATATAATCTCCATTTCTTTTGAAGAAACATATCTTCCAGTCCAGCAATTTGAGGCTTTTTAAAGATTTTTTTTTCACTGCCTACTGAGAGCCTGTCAGTGGAAGACAGTAGTGATTATGCTATTTTCAGCACAGTTACATGATGCAGATATATTCATACTCATATATTGAAAAGATAATCCAAAAAACTTTAAAAATGTAGGGATTTCTTAGAATAAAGAATATCACTATATGTAAAATCCAGCTGCACAGAGTATGCAATGTTCTGGGTTTTCATTTTTTCAGCATTCCCAATAGCAATCCAATTTGTTTTATAAAAGAACAATGATTATTTTTATATCCCAACCAGTGTAGCCTTTCAAACTCATCTCTTATCAATATCTGAGACTCAAGAATTCAGATAAAAGTGCCATAGGCAGCCCCACTTTTCCTGCTAACCTGTGGTCAACTTTTTAGAATTTGTTCCCCTCTAGGACAAAACAATTACTTCTTGCTGCCGTAAATTCCTAACAAGCCCCTTCTGTCCTCAGCTGTATGTAACAGGCTTGTGCTTATGCTAATTTGATGCTGTGGGATCATAACCCCCTACTGGTGCAACAAATTTTAAAGTGTTAACAAAATTACTATAAGCTTTGCAGAACATGTAAAATGAAAGGTTGCTGTTTTCCAAATATATGCCATTCCTGAAAGTACCCTGTGGAATTCTTGGTGTGTGTATTCATCTAATATCACTTATTTTCAAGATAATTATTCAATTTAATAAAAGGAACTCTGCAGCAATATAAAATCTACCATTCCTCCTCTTATATGGAAACAGTTAGAAGTTGCTTTTGTTTTCTTAAACAACTGAGGTTTACTGAGATTTTCCTTCTTAAACTTTGCAAAGCTTGTGTTGACCCCTGAGGGGACTTACAGCCAGCTTAACGCTCACATTGTTAGAAAACGAAGGTACTCCAGGGACATGGCAATAAAATAAAGCCAATCTTTCCTCCAATCCAAATAATTTCTTCCCCATAATTCAGCGATACACCCCCAAATCACTTTATAAGACTTTGGACTTTTTTAAATTACAAACTCCACACCTGTCTTGATTTAAATTGAAATAATGTAATAAATCAGTGTAATTCTTTTTTCCCCTTTTTGCCTTTGTAATGACATATATATAGTTGTAAAAGAATAAAATGCTGTCTGTTATAAACTGAAGGATGGTCAAGTTCCACCTGATCCAGAAATAGGTTATCTTCATGCACAAACAGACTACAAAAAACTAAGAGTTTGGATGAACATATTTTTTCTTCTTTTCTTAAAAATTGCACAATGTGTAGAAGAGTACAGAGAAGTAGTTTTAAGTGACAAGTACAGTGCTTCATTTTCTCCAGCAAATTGTACATTTGGTTTTTTTCCCCATCTATTCTGGTACATGCTCTTAGGGAAGAAGTAAACAGATAAATGGAGGTGCAATCCAAAGGGAATTGCAGGAGGAGCAATTTTGTTTTGTCTGCACAGTTCTGTTAGCTTCATGTTGTTTATTATTGCCTTGATGTTGTTCATTACTTGCATTCTCCTGGCTCTTACCTTCTAATAGTAATCAAGAACTCCTCATACTGTCTCTAAAAGCTTATTAGAATAATTGATCAACAAAAGGGATTTATATACGTGGATCTCACAAAGGTAACCTTTTATGATTCTCTAACAAAAATTAAAGTAATTTTGTTATTTAATTATGAAATATGTAACCTTATTTTAGCCTTCTGTAGCATGAAACTATTGAAGCTGACACTTCAATTGCGTTTACCCATGGGCTGATGAGCTCTGAGAGTTAAGCATAAGCAACTATGAAAGTATAAGCATCTTCCCAGTTTCTTCATATCTAATTACTACAAGTGGGAAGTTTCCTCCAGAGAGGGACCACTTTCATTCTGTATCTGACAGGTAGAAATTAGTTGCCTAATGGAATGGAATAGTTCTGCAAATTGAAGGAATTAAATAAGCTTTTTTTAATTTAGTCTTCTTTAAAATTAGATTTTAATTTGGATACAAATGTGATGTTGGTGGCATAAGGCAGTTTATTTTGGATGTTTTCCAATAGCTTTGTATTGCCCTTTGCCCATATATCCAGTTATCTGTTGTCTTTTAGCTAATGTTGGCAAATACTGTGACTGATGGTGAAGTACTCAACTAGCTGCATGTGACAGCAGGAAGTACATACTACTAAAGTGACAAAGCCATCATAGGTGAAAGAGAAGAAATTAATAAGCCTATTTCTTCCTATTTCCATGAACTTTTTTTTTTTTTGCAAGGTTATAGTAACATATAAACTGAACAAGTGTAATATGATAATCTAAAAAAAAATATTCCTGCACAAGTAAGGTCATTGTTAATTCCTTTTGCTTTTGAGGCAGATCCCTGAGTTAATTATGACGCTGGAAAAACTCATGACTCTACTGAGATATCACCTCTTTAAGATGAGATGTTGAAGTGTAACTGGTATTATTAATGTAATTTCAAATAATTGGAAAGCAAACTGTCAAATGATTTTTATATATGGGTTTCTCTCATGCATTTTATTTTTATTTTCTTTCTGATGATCTTCCCATTTATCTATCCTGATAAAAACGTTTCTTAATTTATTCAAGTGCTTTTGCTTTAATTGTTAGCTTCTAAAAATAAACCTTCAAGAGAAGGAGAAGAATTTGCATGTTACCTAAAAAGTTTCTTCATTTCTTTTATTTTGGACATTTATCCTCATACCTGCAGGAAGAACTGACAGGAACCATATTTTTAACTGTTCAATTCTCTTATAATGCTCTATTCAGTTCTGACTACGGTAACATGTCATTTGTGCTTTCCTGTCCTATTATGGCCTCTTCCAGGCAGTTTTTCCCCCCTCATGTATCTTTTCTAACTTCATCAATATATTTAAATAAAGCCTTTTCATCTGTGAGATGTGAAGATGAAAGGAGGCAGTATTACACCCAGCATGGCCAGAGGAGGAACCTCTTTCAATGAAATTTTGTTACGCAGACTTTGTGGAGATACTCAGCAACATTTCTGACCAACTTGCTTGGTGCTATTTAGGGAATTAAAAGGTCTGGATTGCTCCTTAAAACAACTGTTTAACTTGGTTGTGAAATATACCACTGTTTGCTGCATTGGTAAACCAGCAGA
>KZ505802.1:769778-841555 GCA_002844005.1 Limosa lapponica baueri | reverse complement strand
GAGATGGTTATATCTTTCCCTGTGTCCCATTTTACCTTAATTTCTTGTCCTTGTGGAAATAAAGTTTATTGTAGATTTGCATATACTTCAGGACTTTGAAAGGGTGCGCTATGACTTTTTGGAACACGTGAGCAGTAATTTTCCGAATTGCCTGGAAAAGACCAAAAAATGTTTTTTATTAAAATATTTTAATTATTATAGGTTTTATGGGGAGTCTGAATCAAGATTGCGTCAGATATTTGCTGAAGCTTCTCTGCGGTATGTTCTTTTGGATAATTTTATTCGCTCTCACTTATTTGCGGTATTGATTCCAATGTTAATGTTCTTAAAAGAAAAACATTTGCAAGAATCTTTGAATTGTAATTTTTTCCTGCAGTGGTTTTTAAAAGGAAATAAATTTGTTTATATAGAGCTTAGCTAGAAGGAAAGCAGTGAAATTCTAGTATGCCTATTAAATGCTCTTGGACACTACCCTTTTTGAAAGGCTGTTACAGATGGTGCCAGATCGCTCGATCTGTATCGTTAGTGTATTGTGCGCTTATTTCAACAGATGGAAGCGTGAGCCGGAGTTTCACGTGGGTCCAAATTTTTCTGTCTAGTTTTATCTTTGGAGACCAATGTAGTACTGTGCTGAGACATGGAAGCCAGCTCTAAATGAGCTAGTGTTGATACTGGATATTGCGTGCCTCTGGATTAGGGTGGCATTCTGCCCAAATTTATTAGACCTGGTTAAGGCAGTCTTTATACTTCCAGATGATTGTTGTTCGTAATACATTAGCACAAAAGACTTTCACATCCTGTATTTGTAGAAGCAGCAAATAAAATGCTGTCTTTTTACTCATGAAATCAGTATATTCAGTGTTGAGTTTCTGGGAGAGAGCCGTAGAAAAGTAGATTGGTAGGTCATCTTAAAGATATTAGTTGTCTAATGTATTAGTCATTTAGTTACCTCTTTGAGTAACACCATATTCAAGGTTGAAACTTTCAGTTGCCTAAAGGAGGGGGATGCTTGTTAGTTTTGTAGGAACTGGATGTTTTCCATAAAAAACTTTGCACTTCTCTCTGCCTTGGTGTTTTAAATCTTCCTGAGCATCTTAACATTTTTTTTCATTTTTTTTTTCCAGCCGTCCCTCCATTATATTTATAGATGAGTTGGATGCTCTCTGTCCAAAGAGAGAAGGGGCTCAGAATGAAGTTGAAAAGAGAGTTGTTGCTTCATTGCTGACATTAATGGATGGCATTGGCTCAGTAAGTGGACTGTATTGAGACAATCAATGTGTATGGGGACTAGCTCAAAAAAATTTTTTTTTGCTTCTATAATGCAGCCAGTTTTAGATGTGTCATTTGGAGGAAAAGAGGATAGGCTGAGGTGAGACTTTACATAGTAATCCAATGCTTATTGGATGCTAAACAGAAGACGTAGGAGGGGAATGTCTCCTGATAACTGTGAGATTAAAAGAAAGTTTTCTTCCATTCAGTGTCTTTCCTTTGCGTTCTCCCATTCTTGTACTTTTGGAGATAAAATTGAAACTTTAATGATAGCCCACCATTGAACTAAGACAGGTATTTTTAATTGCTCTGAAATCAAAGTAATCAAAATACTTCTGGTGATACGTAGACTGCATTATTAAAGGCAACAACACCTATTTCGAGATTGCCATAGTAATATTTAGGACATAAACAAAAGCCTACTGAAGAAAGAGTAAATTTAATTGACCTGAGTACATTAACGATTAAGCCCATAACGTTTGCCCATCTCTCATCTATTATTTTATGATTATTATCGGGAAATATGAAAGAAATCTGTCCATGGTATGAAAAATTCGTTTCTGCTCTTTATGTAATCTGCAAGTTTCTCATTGTTTTCCTGCACAATAGTTTGAGTTTCCCAGTCTGGAGTTGTTCAAAGGCAGAACATACTTTCTGATGGCACAGACTGATGGTATTCTGACTGGAGAAAGTGTTTTATTCACAAAAAGCAAATGGCACTGCAAGAGACGACCTATCTGATTTTGCCTCACTCTGAAAGTATAAAAGTAGAGGTTGAGGAAATTGCTTGGATTTTTGACCTTGCCTTTCTTGCTGAACTTACAGGAAGCTTTATAACCTCCTGTCTCTGCTGGGTTGATACCTTAAACAATTTGTTTCCCCGCCTTGTTTATTCATGGTCTGCTGATAACGTTTTGTTCTTGTGCCAATGTTGCCTTTTAGCTTACACACTTCTTTTTTTTTCCTTGGTGCTTACTTTTGTGATACAGGAAGGCAGGTTCTTGGGGATTAAAATGGGGGACACAGGGATGAGGGCATCTTGGGGTAAAGTTTCTTTTGTATTATCTGTATGTGCGTGCAGCCTATAGTATCGCTAAACTGCAATAGGTTGGATGGGTCACCTGTGAGTTATATATTCTGAAAAGCTTGCTTTGTTCTCTTAGAGCTAGTATCCGGGTTTTAGTGTGTGTAATAGATGTGAAAAGTAAGCAAGAAATAAGTTTGTAAGCTGCATGACATTTGACTGTATTTTAAAATTAATATTTTGCATTACTTGATGCCTTCAGGAGGGCAGTGAAGGGCAGCTCTTGGTACTTGGGGCCACTAATCGTCCTCATGCACTGGATGCAGCGCTGCGCAGACCTGGGCGTTTTGATAAAGAGATAGAAATTGGAATTCCTAATGCCCAAGACCGCCTTGACATACTCCAAAAGCTTCTCAAGAAGGTTCCCCATTCGCTCACAGCAGCGGAGTTGGCGCAACTGGCTGATAGTGCACATGGTTACGTGGGTGCAGACTTAGCAGCCTTGTGCAAGGAAGCAGGTAAGACTTTGTGTGTCTTATTTAGGATCTTACTTTATTGTTAGTCTCTTTATTTTGTTTAAAAACATAAAAATCCACAGTCTGTACTAACAGCTTTTAAAACAATGTGATTTAATTAATGTTTGTGTCAAACAAAACATAGCCAAGCATGGAGTATGAGAAACACCAGGCTGCTCCTGGGCAGAAGAACTCTTTTGAGTATTAATAGATTTTAAAATTGAATGATAAGATTAATAACAGTGGGGAATCCCCTGTGCCATTTCTAGCATATTAGATAGACAGCTGTCTCTCGGTAAGGGTTTAGTGAGTTAACTGACATACCCCTAAGAGTTTTTCTACTCTAGAGCCTACCCCTTCCATACAAAAATCCCAAATCACTCAGGCCAGACAACTTGTCCTGGAAATCCTGGTTCCCAGGATGCTGAGGCTGTGGGCCTGAGTGGTGTTTACTGTGGCTCCCTTCCTTATTTTGTGCCTGTATTTCATTTGCATGCAGATGAGGAGCTTGTGGTGGGGCTAGGGGACTGTATGCACCTGGGTCGGGTTGTGCAGTGGAGCTGGGAGAGCTGGAGAGCACGCCCTGAGCTGGGGGCTGGAAAATGTCCCTTGGCCTCCGGTACAGGCATAGCCCTGGAGAATTATCCACTCATCGTGCAGCCAGGGTTCAGTATGTTCCAGGGAATACTTAAACACGAGTTCACTTCTGTTTTCATTGGATGAAATATTAAAAGTATGCTCTATCAATTACATTTTGCTAGAATGCGTCTGCGCGGTTTAAGTGTTGGACCTTAAATCTACTCATGAGCAGCCTTTTAAAACAGTCTAGTCAAAATATGACTCTTCGGCTCTGCTTACGTATATTTGCTCCCTTGTAGTTGGCAAATATATGTTTGCCGTATGTACTGGTTACTTTTATTTCCTTTGGCACTGGGACAGCTTCCTCTGGCAGTGGCACAGTGCACGGTTAATTCTTGCATCAGAATTAACTATGAAGATGATGGAAGTTTTATCAGGGGTGATACTACCCGGAGCAGCAAGATTTTTACTTATCAGTTTCCAGAATTTTTAAGGGATAGTTCTCAAATATGAATTTGTGGACTTTTGTATGGATCAAGAAGAAAAAAATGTGTACAGACACAGACTATTCTTTTTACAGGACTCTTCTGTTGGCTTTGGTTGTGTTTTAAGCTCTGTTTTAAGTTAGCAAACATTCTTTTCAAAACAAATATATACAAACAACAACAACAAAGATAAACTCCCTTCTTCTTTTCCTTCCTCTGTGTTTTTGGAAGCCTGTCAGTCTGCCTGTGTCACAGTCGGTCCTCACATAGTAAATACTTGACTAATGTAATCCAAAGTTTTCAGTGAAAAGTGTTGTGGTTTCAGTTCCAAACATAACCCAGCCTAGGCTTTACTTGTGCATGTGCACACTGATTCTGGACGCTTCATAATCCAGCTGCAAATAGGCAACACTTATGCACTTCGTGAGGGCCTTTCAGAAAATAAATTTTTAATGTTGTGCAAATTGAACATTGTATTCTATGTAGATCCAAAACTTCTGGCATCTACCTGCGACTGAGTGCAGGACATGCTGTTATCTGGGAGCTTTACATCCAAGGTCAGTGCTGGGAATGAGGGAAGGAGGATGCCTCCTTTCTATTGACCTTCTTTTCTAAAGTTTGAATCCATGCTGTGACATTTTCTTGTCATTTGTTAACTTGGAGGGACCTCTGCTGGGGAGAATATAGTCCAGCGCTGTTAACTCTTTGCGGCCCACGTGTATTTTTCCTTTTCAAAAAGCTGCAGAAGCATGATTTGGTCAAAGTGTTACATAAACTGAATTGAAATTGCTCGTGGTTAAGGAACGTTCTTAGTTGGGTTCTTTTTTTCTGATTAAGCTCTTGATATCTATTTTTATATTAAATTTTCAACACCTTGTAAAATATTACTGCTTTCACTGGAATTAAACTTAGAAAATACTAGCTTTTATGAGGTAATATTTCTCCTCAGCAGAGCGGGGTTATTCCATATGGCAAATTTTCCAATGTTTTGTCTAGTCTTGTTTGTTGTTCCAAGCAATGGGCTTCTATTGCTTCACTTAAGAAACTGTGCCTTGGGCCAAGATAGCTTGCTGTCCAGGAATGCTCTCTGATATTCAGCCTAAGTTTTCCTTGTTTAGTTTTATCCCATTATTTCTATTTACATCCTTGTATAACACGTTCACTCTCCCTCCTTAGTGTTTACACCCTTCAGATATCTCCAGGCTGTTCTCATGTCCCCTACCTCCTCATTCATTACTGAGCCAAACTATAAATATTTAGTTCTTTTAATCTTTCCTCATAAATAAGTCCTTCCTGCCTTCTGAGAAATTATGTTGACTTTCTCTGAACTCCCTCCAGTTTGTCAATAACCTTTTGGTAATGTAGGGCTCAAAATTGAACATAATATTTTGTATGTATTACAACATAAAACATGATATAAACATATAGTTAAGACTGCTGGTGTGTGCTTCTAAATAACCAAAATGCTTAATATTCAGGCAATATCTGAGTAAAGAGTTCTTTCACAAATTTTGAGGTTACTTGTGCTACTTGCACACGATGTGTGTGTAAGTAGAGGTGAAACATGGAAATTAGTTTAGAAGCAGGAGTTCTGAACTCAGAAATACATATTCAGTTTTTAGTATGAAATTATTGTCACTTGCTAATGGTATCACAGTAATGGTCCTTGGGAGACTTTTGAGTCCTGGTTATCCCACATATATGTTTAGGTGCTTCATTTGTGGCTGGAAAGCCTGGAAGTTTACAAGCTAAATATGTTTATATTCTTAATACAAAGTTTAGATAATTTCCAAAGAACTCATCCTTCCTTATCTTTATACTTCAGCTCTGTTTTTTTAACACACGTATAATATTGTGTATATGCTGCTTATATAAACCAAGGGTGTAGTAATTAATGTAACATGGTAAATGTAGTAATTGTAGGTCTATGATAGGCAAACTTTTCATTTTTGCATCTATAGTTAGGTTTCCTAAGATACTCTATTACAAAAGCTTTGATGTTTGTCTTCTATATAATTCTGAAGAATGTGTGTTAATGAAAAGTAAGTAGCTATTGTAGAGTTAAACATATTCCAACTGTTCTCCTGGCAGAACTTGTTTGTTCTCTGGTGCAAGAATTGCTTAGTGGTGCTTCTGGGTCAGATGGGCAAGTTTTCTATTTTGTTTAGCAACTCCATACGTTTTCACGGAAGTCATTAAGAAGTTTTAGGAGCCTTTATTGTTCAGCTTGCACTCATGTTTCTAGGCCCTGTGTATATGGTGCATACAGAATTGTGATGTTGTGTATGCTGGAATGGGCAAGGAGAGGAAAAGTGGACAAGAAACCTGAAGAATCTGTGAAATGTGCTCTGGACTTTTCCAAACAGGGTATTATGACCTAACACCTGTGAAATATTTATATATATGGATAGATATAATAATCAGTTCAGGGTTTTTTTATTTGATCTGCTGAATTTTTAAAATATTAGTGGATTTTTCTTCCAGTAACTTCTTTTCGTCTACTAGAGATACAGTTCTAGCTTTTCGCAAAATGAAACCACAAAATTTTGTGACTTTAGAGGAAAAATACCAGGTATCATGAAGCTTACAGTATTATTGCAGGAGCTGACAACAGGGAAACAGGCATCAGGTCTGTATGTGTCTCTATTTCAACCTTAATTTTTGCAAAGAGTGCTTGTATCCCCCCTCACATGTTGAACAAGTATTATTTGTCTGTTTTACAAATACCTGTGGTCATTCCAGCAAAATTAAAAGTAAACCAGGTATTTCTAACATGGCAAGTATCAGTAGCTTAGATGCAACGCTTTCAGAATTAGTGTACTTCATCTCTGTTCAAGGTTACAAGTCACCTGTAGTGACTACATTGGAGAAATTGGGATTTGCTGTGGTTCTCTACTGCCAAGCAATATGTTTGCGATTTCCACAATTAACTGCGTGCTTTTGTATAGGTTAACAGCATAGTATGGAAAACATCCAAATACCTTGATGGGCACTGGACCACATCCTTTGGACATCAGCTTGCAAGGGGCTGCTTGTGGTAGACTCGAGGCCTCGAGTACCCTCTGAGGGATTCACGTGCACAGAATTGTTGACAAGAGAAGGGCTCAGTTATGTGTGCAGCTGTGAAAGTCATATTCTTAAGACTGGGAGAGGTGTACTGTGTCCTAAATTATTTAGTAGATTACCTTTTAGTGTGAACAGCTGCCTTCTGAATTGTTCTATCTCAAGCAGAGGCAGTGTCTAGAAGATAGGCTCTGCCATATCCTGGCGTATAATATCAGTGTTTATGTGCCCCTACGATCTTATTGCTTCTGCTTTAATTAATTGGCGACACAGTCTTTTATTAATTCTCTAAAAAAATTATAATGATTTTAATTTAAAAACGAAGATAAACACTGCACTTTTTTTTGAAAAAACACATGAAATGTTAATTATGTAGCAGGGACATGAATGGTATAAACTGTACTGAATGTTAGAAGATGCTTAGCAACAAAGGTTTCCAAATATAGCAATTTATTATAAACTTATCCTTCTATGGCTGCCTCTAGCATTTCAAGAGGGTGAATATAAATATAGCTTGATTTCTTCAAGAAGTGGGTTCAGTCATATTGTTTACAGAGAAAGGAAGTATTTGCTTTGTAACTCTTAGAATTTATCTTGAACATCCTTGTTCATTACACATAATTTCAGTGTGCTGATATAAAACACTTGGACTGTGATAAGATAGCATCATGAGGAGAGGAAGAACAAATGTCTTTGTTTAAATAGTGGTTTTTCTTGCAATAACATCTATTTGGTTCCAGTGAGGATGCTGCATTGCAAGTACTGAAACTTCTGTGAAAGAAGCACTAATCACTTTTTTTTGCATTAAAGTTTTTTTTTTTTCAAATCGCCTGACTGTAATACAGTTAAAGGAATTACCTTGCTTAGTCTTTAGGATTATAACAGTTCACTGGCTTGAGCTGGCTGTTACAAAAAATGTTACAGAAATAAGGAATTGAGCTATATCTTTGACCAGTATGAATCTGTGAAGCTACTTGCAGAGATGTATGATACCATCTGTTGTCTTACATTCATAATTTTAAAAGTCCTGTTGTTTGGAGCTCTTATTGTTCATGGTATTAATTTGGCTCTTTAATTACCCCGGCATTTTGATGAATAATACAGCTAGGATAGAGAGACTTTATGGTGTTTAATTGATAGCTTTGTATATTGATTATATCTAGATATTAGATCTGTAAAAGTATGAGTTATTCAGGGAGATAGCGTGGTTGGTTTTTGTTGGAGCTGAGAAACTGCCTGCTATATCTTTTACAACCCAAAAAGGAGTTTCTGCAACCCACTGGCATTAAAAAGAAAAATAAAAAAATATTAAGCAACTGAAGGGCTGGCTCCTAGGCTTTTTGTTTTTCCCCTGTAACTGATGGGGAAGCAAATTCCCCTGAAACCCAGGAATGCCTCTTTGTTAGATCTATGTGTTGTTGGTTTTTTTCCGCAGCTTCTGCAGTTTTGGTAGCCTGGCCACCTGCAGGAAACGTGAGCCGTTTGGGCTAATGTGATTAACAGTGAGTCTCTGTGTGCCCTGAGGACCAGCCTCTGACTGGTCTTTCAATTAGGCAAACGCTGTGTTCAGTATGTGGCTTCTCAGCCTTGTATCTCAAGTCCGAGTTCTTCAGTTCAGCTCTTCATTTTCAGTCATGGTCTTGATGAAACAGCCTAGTGTTAGGGCATCGAGAATATGTCTCCTTTCTTTAAGCCATAAAGGTTCAGTCTGAACCTTTCCCAACACGATTTGGACCTTACTTCTGCTGGGGGTGTACAACAAATGTAAATATTTTTCTTGGATTATAATCCTAAATGTAGGAATGTGGGCTGTGACACTGTTGAAAGTGTAGATTTTGACAAAGGCAGTTGATGACCAAGGCAATGGGATTGTTTGTTTTCAAATTAACTGATGTCAGTTACAGATTTTAAAGGGAAAGCACTGCTTGACATGCTATAGTTATTTTATTCCCTTGTGGAAAGTGACTGAAATTACCATGTCTATGTTGTTTGTTTGTGTATTTTATTTTAATTTTGTTTTAACACAGAAAAAGATTGATCTGCTGTTGCAAACAATCTGCTGTTGCATTCTCTAACTGAATATTGCTTCCCATGGGACATTCAAAATGAGGTGGGAAAGGCCACTTGCCTTTTTATAAAAAGGTCATGTAGAAAATGTGGGGGTTTGGGGAACATTAATAACATGTATAGTCAGATGGTCAATACCAAAAAATGTATTCTTATGAAATTGAGAGATTTTTGGAGAAATTGCAGAACACTGGATTTTGAAATGCACTGAAAAGTCCAGACATGATACAGAAGTAAAGCTACGAATTAATTTTTGGACTGGAACAATTGAGTTTTCTGACACTGTCTTCCATCATGCTAATTTACAGTGTAAGAAGACCCGAGAAAATCCAATCCCCATCTTCAGTGTTCATGAGTTTTAAGTTAGTTCTGTGTTTTGTAATTTTAAAGTTGGGTCCTTAATGCAGAAGCTGTTTGTAAACCGAAACAACTGACCTAGTTTGCCGTCTTAACAGGTTATGAACAAATGCGTCCTTGCTTGCATGCACACATAACAAAGCAATGTGGCTTTTTTGGACTCAGACTGTAACATATGTTTTTTGGTTGTTTCTTAGAGCACTAATGATGCCTTTCGTGCAGAAGTGGCTACATCTGGATGCTGCTGAGTGGCTTGAAGGAACATGCTTGAGACTGGGTGGAGTGTGTTGACCTTATTCTTGTCTGTGGAATCCCTTGCCCTCTTTCTTAGAATTTTATCCCTGAAACATCTTGTGGGGCAAAGTCAAAATTGGTTTTAGAATTGCTGTCTTAGACATTTGAAATAGCTCAACTACTTTCCTAAGATTCCACAAAAATTGTGTTATTTTAGATGCGTAGGGTTAGATTCTCGCCCTTTTACATTGGTTCGGTGTCATTCTGATGTGACTGCAAAATTTCTGAATCTCTTTTCACCCTGTGTCTTTGCATATGCTGAATGCACAGATGTTTCCTTAGCGTGACTGTCTTTGTATCCAGAGAATTGTGCTCTGTTTGCCTCTCTGGAGAGACGCTGGTGCATATTATATTCCTCTTTGTAGTTTTTTTCTTATGTAAAATCTTCAGCTTTTTTTTTTTTTGGCTTTTGTAATGGTACTTGATTATTATTTTTTTTTTTGTATGGAGAACGTTGTGCACTTACTGCAGTCAGAGCATGTGAACTTTTGGTTTTCATCATAACTAATTTAAGTGTGTTTTTATTTGAAATTGGCTTGCAGTTAATTGGATGATGGGATTGCTGACTTCATATACATAGTTGTGGGTTGAGTACTTAATAATCTGTTTAAAGCACATCCCATTCTGTCTGCTGATATTTATATAAGCAGGAAATAAAGAGTATTTCAGAAGAGTCCATTAATAACTGTCATTAATATTTTAAACTGACCTTCATGGCAGATAGACATCATGTTCTTGCTTCTGCAGCTTCAGTGGTACAGAAGAAACGATATTCATGTGTGGCAATGCATATAGAAACTTTGGCATTTGAATTGATTGGAGGGTCAGCCCCAAATCAAGGTGCTTGGTTTGAAGGGTGAGCGGGCGCAGGATGCCAAAGTAGCCTGTGTTGGTGCAGCCCTACCTGTGCAGATCGGTGGGTTGTGAAATGGCAGTCAGAACATCACTCCTCAGCTTGCATGTCCTGAAAATTTAGTATTGTGTCATTTTGCTTAAGAACAGAATAAATTTAGGGCAGATGCTGTCTTAGGCTGGGTCATTGGCCAAGCTGTGGGAGGAACAGACGGTTCTGTGTAGCCCCTTTTTATTTTCTAGACCTGAGAATTAACACAGTGCTGGTAATCCAGCTCTAAGCCACAGTGAGAGGAGTCATGTGCTAGTCGCTATTCTGCTTATTGGGTTTTGCATCCCTCGGGGGCTTCAGCTCCCTGCATGTGAAGCTGGATGAGAGCTGTGTGCTAAGCAATGCTATTCCTGTGACAACAGAAAAAAATTCTCAGATGTCTGTATAGCCTTTGAATGAATGAAAATGATTTAACCAAGACTAAACTGAATTTTGAAGACACTCTGCAGTCCACTGTCTTATAAATTATCCTATGGGTTTTTTTTTTTCTGCAATGATCCCAGCTGCTTGCTTCCCTGTGTTAACTTTGAAGGTTTTGCACGTCCAAGAACCGAAGACAACTTCTTGACCTTTAATCTCCGAGTAGGGTCTGGTAGATCTGTGGACTTTCTTCTTGGTAATACAGCATGCTGTACACAGAGTCATTCATCTTAACTGGCATTTTGCTAACTGAAAGGTAGTGACTCAGGGCAATAGGACAAATCACAGAATCACAATGGTGTGGCCAAGAAGGCCAATGGCATCCTGGGGTGCATCAGGAAGAGTGTGGCCAGCAGGTCAAGGGAAGTCATCCTCCCCCTCTACTCTGCCCTGGTGAGGCTGTGTCTGGAGTACTGTGTATGGTTCTGGGCTCCCGACTTCAAGAAGGACAGGGAACTACTAGATCGAGGGAATGGAGCACCTCTTTTATGAGGAAAGGGTCTTTTTAATCTGGGGAAGACTGAGGGGAGTTCTGATCAATGCCTATAAATGCTTGAAGGGTGGGTGTCAAGAGGATGGGGCCAGTCTTTTTTCAGTGGTGCCCAGTGACAGGACAAGAGGTAACGAGCACGAACTTGAACATAGGAAGTTCCATGAGGAGGAACTTCATTACTTTGAGGGTGCTGGAGCACTGGAACAGGCTGCCCAGAGAGGTGGTGGAGTCTCTGTCCCTGGAGACATCTAAAACCCACCTGGACACGTTCCTGTGCATCCTGCTCTAGGTGGACCTGCTCTGGCAGGGGAGTTGGACTAGATGATCTCCAGAGGTCCCTTCCAACCCCATATCATTCTGTGAATTCTGCATTCTGCAGACTTGCTGCTTCTTCCTCTCCCATCATATCTTTTCTAATTTTCCACCTCCTGCCAGCTGAAGTTGTATAACTGTGCTCACTGTTCTTGCTGACCAACACACAAGCACTGTGGTGTTTTTCTGCTGCTAACAGAGGTCATGGTCACTGCAGCCCTTTTGGTAATTTGGCATTAAATTATCACAGGTTCATCGTGATGCAGAAAGTTATTCTATTTCCTGGTCCTGGAGCAGGCTGCAGTTATGAATTGGAAGGATGTATTTGGACTGAAACAATTTTTTCTCCAAGATACCAGCATACTTTTTGGGAAATTACTTGTTTGAAAGGTGTATTACATTTTAAGAAGCCTTTAGTGACTTCTTTTAATGCGGGAGAGGCAATAGTTTTTAATTTTTTTCTCTCTTCTGTTTTTCCTGATGTGTCTGATACTCATTTATGCCACTTTGTTTTGTTTTAGGCAGAATTTCGTTTGACACAGTTGTAATTCTAGATTCGGGTATCATTTGAATTTTAGCTAACACTTCTCTCCTTAGTTCTCCTGAAATTTTGTTTAATCAGTTGGCTTGCTCTTATATTCTTTAAGTGACCATAATATGGGAACATCTAGAGCTCAAGTACAGTGTCATCTCTGTGAAGCAATTGGTATGCATTTTTTTTCTTTCGGCTTTTGTGCTGAGTCTGGTTTCAAATGTAACTTGAATGGTAATAGACTCTGTTTCAAATATATTTGAGGTGCAATTCTTCCCATACTAAAAATCTGCAGGAGTTTCATTCCCCTCATAGTACATATAGAGGGACTGACCACAGAATCACAGAATCACCTAGGTTGGAAGGGACCTTTTAAGATCATCTAGTCCAACCAATGGAAAAAAAAAACCAAAAAAAAAACCACACACACACCACCACACCACCCAACACTAATCCATATTCCCAAGCACCATGTCAACTCCTCTCTTGAATACCTCCAGGGATGGTGCCTCAACCACCTCCCTGGGCAGCCCATTCCAATGCCTGACAACCCTTTCAGTAAAGAAATATTTCCTAATATTACCACGTTATGATTCATCTCACTCCATCTTGCTTTACTGGCTTTAGAAAGATCCGAACTAACCTGCTTAGAGTAGGTGTTCATCTTCAGGTTGCAAAGTTGCAAACTTTCTCATATCTGAGTAAAAAACGATGTTTTCCATAGCTGTGCTTTTTTTATTTATTTTTTTTTTCTGAATAAGCTAGCATCAGCTGTACTTCAGACAAGCTCTTTGTGTAGAAATGGTACTATAGGAGAAAATGTTTTCTGACTCCCTGTCAGGCTTCAGGTAAAATGATTTTCCTGGAATATATAATAGCAAAATTAGGATCTGAAAGCAATTCTTTTGTTTAATTGATAAAAGATCATAAAAGATTCTCTGGTGAAATGTAGCTTAATTTCTATGTCTGTGTGAGTTCTGCAGGAGTAAAATCTGTTAGCAGTAGGCATTTGTGTTTAGAATGGAGGACAAATTTCAGGCAAAGTTTTCATAGTTCTCCTGACTTTAACTTTTAGGTATATTCTGACTTGACAACATTCCTAATTACAATTAGACTGGCATTTAGCCACTAACTGTTGCTTCTTGTCTTTCTGCCCTTGCTATTCGGTAGCCTGGCTGTCCTTATTTTTCTTCTAACACACATGTGACTAACCTTAGCTTAGGTATGAGAACAGACTAGAAACAGGCAGTCTGCTCTTCCTTATTTCCCTCCATTAGCATTGTTTTAGGATAAATGATGTGTGTGTACCTGATCTGTGAATAAACTGTTTCCTGTATGAAAGAAGTTTTGAAAATACAGTTTCTCCTTCCTTCCTTTCCCTCCCCTGTCGTACCTCTCAGCAACTTTTAGTCAGCTCCATAGACATGTTACAGCAAATGCCGGAGCTCCTCATGAAGGACTATAAATCGCGTACATAATCCCTACAGTAGATTAGTGCTCAGGTTAGCCAAATGAATTTGCAATGTTATGGTTACAAGGGATTTAAGGGCATTATCCTTCCTGTGCAAACAGTATATGGAAGTTTTTCAGGGATTTTTCCCATATAGCACTGGCAGCTAAAGACAGATTGCAGAATATGGTTTCAAGAGCAAAAGCAAGGATTTCTGCTTCCTGATTTTTTTTTTTTCTAAATAGGCATGCGTTTTATGTACAGATTAAATAAAAAATAAATAAGTTAAAAAATATATGTATAGGAGTCTGGTCCATGGATTACTTTTTTTCATTCCTTGGCAAATTTGTTGGTGTGTTTAATTCCATACTTATATACATTGGGAGGGGGAAAAAAAAGACAAAATCAACCAAACAAAAAAACGCAGAAAAACCCACACCAACCCCCCCTCCAAACTGTAGAAGTTTCTTAGGATGCAGAAGGAAGAACACATCTGAATTTTTCAGTTATTGTGAATGGTGGTTCCTACCTGCAGGCAAGAGGAAAGCTTGCTAGTGGTCCACAGACATCAGGTGCTTGCCTGGTGCTGTTACTCCTCTGACTGGGGAGTAAAGGGAAAAAGAGCCCTTGCCTAGACACTTCCCTGCTGTCCCTCGGTGCTTGTGGCAGCTGCTCTTCTTACTGCCTCGTGCTGTCTCACTGCGGGGGGTAAGAGGGCTGGTTTGGTGGGCCTGCACAGGATGGAAGATTGACTCAGCAGGTGAGGATGTGTTTGTGGGACATTCTCAGTGGAGCAGTGGTAAGGCTTCCATCTGCTTGGGCAAACAGGCTTTGTCTGTGTAACTGTATACTTATGCATAACCGCAAACAACATACAGGCACGTTCCCTCTATTTTTTTTTTTTCTTGGATTTGACCATCCAATATTGTGATGTAATGAAGTGCTATAAACTCCTTTTGTTTATGAGGCTATGATGTGTTCAAGAATACATGTGATTTGTAGTATATGACAGTTGAAGTTCTATAAAAGACTTCCTAGTATAATTTGGGATTGTTGTCATGAATGAGTGCAGAAAGCCAGGCTGATTAAAAATTGCCAAATATAAAGCAGAAGAACTCCTGATCTCAAAAATATTAAACACTGGAATAACTGTTGCATCCTTTGCTTGTGAAGTCAGATATGCTCCTCTTACAGTTTCTAAAGTTCAAAGCTGATTTTAAGTTATAGGAAATGCTTTTTCTATGCATGGAAAACTGTTAGATTTTGAAGTATTGTATATAAAGATCTAGAAGTAGAGGGAAATGTCCCATCCAGTGCCATTAAGAAGCTGAAGTCTTTCCATACACTGTTGAGCATTCCAGTTCCAGCCATGCAGGAGAGTATCATGTTGGATCTGACAGCTGTCACAGGGAGGAATGGCATTTGTCTTCTGGGTTTGGCCATAATAATTTGGGAGGGAAATTCCAGATTAGCAGGGAAAGAAGAAACATTTCCTTTTGTAAACAGTCTTACAAGAAGATTACAATTTCTTTGAAGCTACTTACAAATTCTGGTATTAGGATTCTGGCAGAGTAAGTCTAGACGAGATGGATTTGCAGAAGAAATAGCTGATGGGCAGTGAAAGATGCATGATTAACAATTTTGTTTTGTTCAGTTCATTTCCTCAAGTGTTGTGTATATTCTGTTTTTGAAACCTAAAGTATATATGTTCGTCATTTTGAGTGGATGCTTTCTATTATTTACAGTAGTGTATAATTATACACAGACTCTGACAAATATAGCAGTGTCGTAGAGTCTATTTTTAGGCTCAGACATTTGTGATTATGATCTAATGTGCCAACACTTAGCCAAGCTATGAGCAAGAAAATCTTACAGTGAAACAATGCTATTCACCTCATACGTAGCCTGGTACCAAAGAAGGATCATCTGTACCAGGACAGGGCGTTCTGCTGTTTTTTTTCCCCTCTGTCCACTTGGTTTCCTCTGTTCTAGACAGACAGGATGAGTTGGTGAGGTAGAGCACACAGTTGCTGGACTGGAACAAATTGTTTATTTTCCATTGTTTGTAATCATGCATAACTTATTATGCTTGTTTCTTTTCATTTTTTAATTTTTTTTTTAAACTGGGATTTTCCATTTATACTCCACGGAGAATCAGTGCTGTTCACTTGGCTGCCTTCCGAGTGAAGTTTCTGCTTGGCATACGGTAGTCCTAGGGACCAGTCCTGTGTCCCTTTACTAGAAATAGGTGGCCCATGCCTGTGCAAACAGTCCCGGTATGACACACTAAGTCTGAGTCCTTCCTCCCCATCCTGCTGGAACAAAACAGTGAAAACCTACTTGCCTACTCCTGAGCCTCCTCAGTCACTGCCAAAAGGCTATTGATATTCATTAATCCTTAAGAATGAAGTAGCATCTGAAAAGGACCAAGCAAAGCTGAAACAAATGCTGTGCTCGGAGTTAGTTTACAGCAACAGCATGTACTCAAACCAAAACATTCCCATGTGAAAGATACACAACAGCTAAGCTGGGATGCTCGATGTTTTCTGAGGTACTATGTCTGAATCTTCAGTTTATCTGCGTTATAACTTCCGTAGTGATAAACTTGGGTTTGCTGAAGTGTTTCACCACCTTTGCCTCTGCGTTGCTTCTAGCAGCGTGGTTTGCACCCTACCCTGCATTTCCTTACATTAAATGCATCTTTCAGTGTCTCAAGACAAGGATGTGTTTTTCTGCCTCCAGCAAGCCACTGGCTGTATCTTTCTCCTGTTAAATCAGACTTTTTTTCCCTCCTCTGGTTAGAGGTCAATGTGAAGTGCAGGAAAGAATGATTATGATAACAGGAGGAAACAGGAAGAATCATGCTTACTTTTTCAATCTGTTTTTTATTATTGTTTTAATGTAAAACATTGTTTCAATTAAATGCTGACCTGTGCAGTGGTGTGTGCGTGCACATGCTGAAATGAATTCAGGCTTTGTTTGGAAAGCTGTGACCTCTTTATTCCTGTTCTGGATCAAGGCTGTTGCGTTTCAAACCCACTGCTGAGGACTGAAATTTCACTCGTACTTCTAGTAGCACTGGCAGTAACGATCCTTAAGAGCGGTATTCTCCTTGGGCATTTTTATGTGCTGTTCTCTCTCAATTTTTAAAATAAAAGCTTGTTTGGTTTTAAGAATTCCTAGTGTCATGAAAAAAACATAACTGTGAAATGATTAAAATGCTAATTTTAATATGGGCTAAACTGGTACCTGATGGAGCAGATGTGTATAGAAATGAGGAGGAGAGATCTTTATCTGTTACCTGTTTTCTCTATGACTTAATTTCATGCTATGTTATATATTCTTTCTTTTTTTCTTTTTTTAAAGTGAGAGTGCCATGTGAATTGACTTCACCAAAAAGTAAACATAGGACTCGACCCCAGTACCAGCTCCCACCCTGCAAAGAGCTAGCTGCAATGACACTAGAATAAGATGTTGAGTTTGTAATTTGCTTGGATGTAAATTTTAAATCTGGAGGGGTGAATCTATGTTGTCTTGCTTAAGTTTTTTTGTTTGCTTAAAATGAACTGTTTCAGAGGAAGGAAGAAGCGGGGGAGGAATAACACGAAAATCGTCTGGGTTGTTAAAATGAGTCAGTTATGTTTTATACTTGTCCTCTGGTAACCAGATTTTCATTTTTCTCCTTGGCCTCGTGGAATGTTTTTATTTATATATCTTATTAGTTCTGGATGTTCTGTGCAAGGGGAAACCTGAATTACAAATTTTCCTTTTTTTTTTCGTTATTGTATTAAGAGCCTGGGTATTGAATGCAGGTGCTCAGACTCTGCCATAATTGGCAGTTTATGGAGAGACACCAGCTGTACTGCTTCACAGGGGAGATATTATATCTCTTCACACGTTGTATATATTGTAGGAAATGCAGAATTCCTGTCATTGTCAGAAACTTTGCATGTCCACATCTACCAGTGCCTCAGTAGAAAAAAAGACAACAATCCGCTGAAAGTTAAAACCATGTCTATTTTCAGAAATGGCTTATCCCTTTTATTGTCCTTTCATGTAGCACTAATTGATGTTTTGTTTGGTTAAATATAGAAAAGATTTAACAAATATTTGTCTTTTTATGGTCATGCAAGGCAAACTGGTGTTGTACTTATTGCCTCATCTTTTTATAACACATGACAACAGATATTACAGATCTGCATTTGTGTGGATGTGCACATACCTCTATACAGCATTATAATTACCATGCAATAATATACTAAATGACATATTTAATAGTTTCAGTTCACAGAACAGGGTTGGAAATACAAGCAATAGAACTCCAAATTGTATTAGACCTTAAAAGGCATAATTGTACAGTAGGAAAACCATGATGCTTCTGGGCATCATACACAACAGGAGCTGTAGTTGCTCCCTCTGGGAAATGCTTGGGAGCTGCAGATGGTACCGCTTGGTCCTGCCCGAGGGGTATTGATATACTGATGTGTGAGTGGGTGGGATTTCTGCAGCTTTTGAAGGATTGAATTATAGGGGGAAGCAAGGAATTGGTATTGAGGTTTATAGGTATTGTATATGGGTGATTAGGCCAAACAAAGGGGAAGGCAAAAGCTATGCCTGCATTTGAGAAGTGTGATTGCTGAAGGGAATGAAAAGCTATTGAGTGTTGCAGGGAGCGTTTGTTGCATATCAAGAAAAATACAGGTATCTGGCATCTTACTAGATAGCAAAATAGAGTTCCAATGAAAGTAAAAGAAATCTCATCAATTTGTTTTTAAGAGCAGCTTGGAAAACAGTCCTAATATAATAGAAGAATGGACAAGGTTGCAGATGTCTTATGTGAGCTGATTTGATGTTCGCCTTGAATATTTGTTATCCCTCTTCCTCTGTGGTTTAGAAATGTGTTCGGATTGATGTGTGGACATTTGGAGGTTTTGCCCTGTTAGCTTCACATCTGTGTTCCTGGAGATGAGGCTGTTTCATTCTGTCTTTTGGAACAGATTTAGTTTGTATTCTGTCTGTGGTCATTAAATCCCCTTTTTCTTGCTCTTTCATTGGAAGTGTCTTGCATGTTCTTTTGACCTAGTTAAGGCCCAGCATTGAGACGTTCTTATGAACATCATTTCCTTTCCAGTATTGCTGTATGCTTGTGTGTTGTACACTTCATGTTTGTGAGAACCAGGAAGAAGTCTACATATTTCCATGGTTTGTTTTTTTGTTGTTGTTTTTAATAGGTTTGTACGCATTGCGGAGAGCACTGGGGAAAAGACCTAACCTGTTGGACAACGAGGTGGCTGGGTCAGTGATGATTGCTTTCAATGACTTCCTGCAGGGAATGAATGATGTCAGGCCCAGCGCCATGAGGGAGGTGGCAGTTGATGTGCCAAAAGTAAGTTATTCTTTTGCAATTCACTAGCATCATTGTTAGAGCCATGTTAAGAGTTGCAGTTGGGCGTTGAAGTGCCCTACCAAAAGAGAGGGATTTTGTGAAGTTTAAGTCTCAATTTACCCATAAATGTTGTGCATCATCTTTTTGTTTGCATATTTGTTTATTTAATTATAATCTTGAAGACCCGTTTACAGAAGCTTAAGTTCCTAATGCTTTAGGAAGAGTTGGTATCTCCTGATCTGTAGTTTTATATGCTGAGTGGGTTAATAAAATAAAAATCTTAAGGTGTCTGTTCAAAGCAGATCCTGAATAACCATGAAAGCTGGAGGCTTTTGTAAAGCTGACACAAACTTAAGCAGAAACCAACTGTTAGCATTTGTAAATGAAGTGTATTGAAACAAAGCCATGAAGAGATTGATCGCTATGATTTTATATAAAGCAGTTGATTAATTCTACATGCAGTTCATACTGCTGTGACCTGAATGTCTTCAGTGGCATTACCTGGTTTTAACTGAGGGCAGAAATAGATACTGTAGGTAGGTTATCACTGCCAAGTGGTTACCAATCAGGGGCTGGGTTCATCTTTACACCGCTCGCTGCTCTCTGTTATGTATTACAGTAGTTCAGTAGCAGACACAACATAAATGAGGTTGAGGAACTGATCCGGTTTGAGAAGACTCTGATCTGGCTTAAGAAGATTCAGCAAAAGAATTTTATTCTTTTATTCTTACTAAGTATTAGTACTCTTACGTATTAGTATACTCTTACTAAGTATTAGTATTTATTCTTACTAAGTCTTGACTCTGCAAGCTGTTGTGCTGGTGTTTCTCAGCAGCTCCCCAAGCCCTAAAAGAAAACATTTCTGTCTTATTGCATGAAGATGAGTCATCTGGGAATTAGGTTGCACAACTGTAGACCCTTATTCCCAAACTATAGGAATGGGAAATAAAATCCGTGAACAGGATGCTGCACACAGCCAGCTCGGATATCACACTTGGCTTGTTAAGAGTCCACGCTGTGCAGTGAAGTGCTGGGTGGAAGTGCCTGGGCTGGCCCCAGATGGCTTTTCCTGGAAATGGTGTAGTGGCATCAATATCCGCAAGGGCTAATTAGTTCTGCTGAGAACCCAAATTACTAAGTCTCTCATTGCTTATAGTGTTATTGGCTCTTGGGCTCACGTCATTATCCCTTTTCGACATATCAGCCCATTTGGAGCCAGATGGAGTGCGACGAAACAGCACAATAAAGACAGATAGAACAAGGTCTCGAGGTACTGCAGGAAATCTGTTCTGAATCCAGGTCAACCTACTACTAAGTCTCCTGTTGTCCACTAAACCATCCTACCAGTGGCTTCCTTGGTTGTCACTTGTTTTAATTTGTTAAACACCAGCTGAGTCACTGGCATACTACTGAAATTCATTTCTTTATCGAAGGGAAAATAACAACATAGTGCAGATTCCTTTTGTGCTGACAGAACCTGCATTTTTACAAAATAATCCATATTCTGTGAAGATGTAGGGCCATCTGCTTGGTGCCTGGGATGAGTTTAAAGTGAAATCTAAAGTACCAGATGCAACAGATTTTGTGTCCTCCCACATCATCTACCAAAGGAGGTGCTGTAATTCAGTTTAACCATTATTTTGGGCTGCAAAGCTACCAGCTTACCAAAATGAAGGTACCTGTGCGTGCTCAGAAGCAGTCTGAATAGCTGGAAATACTGACACAGCTGCCCATGAAAGTCACTGTGTAAATCCAGCATTGTAACACCCTCCCCATCTTCCCCCCCCCCCCCCCCCCCCCCCAGGCTAATTGCTCCATTACAATTTGTATTTGAGGTGGGGAAGTGCCCTAAGTCAGCTCAAGTCCATGGGTTAGTTGAAGGAACTTGGTTATGCTGCAGTTAGGTGTCTGGGACCTTACAGATGGCAGTGCAGGCAAAGCAAGCAATGGGAATCCAAACTGCAGCCCCCTGGTTAGGGCTGCTTGCTGGGGGCTTGGGATCTGATGCAGGAATGCTTGCAAGCATCTGAAACTCATTCATGTACTTTAGCATAGTGTAGCTATTATAGAAAAAATTGACCACTGTGTGGTTTAGAGACATGCACCATGCACAAGCAAAAAGAAATAATAATAATAAAAACCCTATTGTTATTATTAAACTTAGGTTAGTGTAATTTTCTCTTTATTAACAAATAAATGTCTTATTATCACCTGATTGTTAGTGTCTGAGTGCCAGTCACTTAGCATTTAATATACTGTTATCCAGAGAATTTACATGGTTGATTTATTGTTTGGAACAAGGATTGTAGCAGAAAATGTAATGCAGCTTCTAATTCCGTGGATACCTTTTTTTAAGAGGAGTATGCAACATTTTATGTTGTATGCTTCTAGTAATGATTTTTTGGTATGCCTTAATCTAATTTTACAGACTTATTTTTGTTTCTCTGATTAAAGTTGCGTATTTAGCTGCTCTGGTTGAAACTGTGTGTTTGATTGTGCTAACATTTGCAGGTAATTGGGTGCTGGAGTACTTGGTTTCAGTAGAAAACCAAGTATCTGAAAAGCCAAATGCATGCAAAGGCAGAGCCATTAATTAGTTGCAACATCTTGTGTCAATGATGCTGTGTCTTAGAACGCCTTGCTGTTTGTTATGCTTGAATGTCTACTCCTGCAACACCTGTGGGAAACCTTAAAATTACTTGCTTGCCACAGAACTGATGCTAATATTCCTCATTTCTGTAAGAAGTTCTTCCTTTTTACTAATTTACCCTTCTTTTCAATACAGTGCTTTCAGTCCATGGACTCGGGCCACTTACCCATTCAACACTTTACTTAATTGTCTCTTGGCCAGAGTGTACTGTGATATGTTACTTATGTGCTCTGCAGTAATTTATACCAACAGAAACTGCCTCACACTTTTTGTTGCGTTCTTATCAAAATGTAAAAATTATAACTGAGTGTGTGGGAAACAAGAACAAAACAATGAACCAGATAGGAGTCCAGCTTTCTTCAAGAAACCTAAAACTTGTACTTTGTTTTTGTTTTTCCTGGCTAATGTATCTTTGTGCATAGTATTTTGTGAAATCATCCTGTATGATTAATGTCCTGATACTTTCTGTCTGTAAGGATAGAATTTTCTTCCCCTGCTCTGCTTGCCCCAGAAGCTATCCAGCTAGATAGTTAATTGTGTGGGGAAATTTGTTAGAAAATCAGGGGTTACATTCCTTCTTGTTTTGAAGTCTGACCTTAACACTGTCATCTAAAAAAATCCTTGCTAAAAATAACTTCAAACACTAAATAAATGATCAGTTATGAGATTTTTTCCAAAGAGAAGACAGAAGTGTGAGCTACATTAATAATATCAGCTTTTTTGCTGTTTATTGCAGATATATTATTCACTTGGCAGCCCCCTTTGTGTGGATGGAACATTTGGGTTATGCAGTCAGTTACAAGGAAAACCATTGATGTACATTCTGCATTAAACTGAGACTGTTGTGATTTTTAAATTTCTATTTTTCAGATGGTGGGTTTTTTTCATATTTCATTGCTTTGCTGTAGGCATGTGTCAGTTGAATGAGAAGAGTTCAATGTAGCTTCTAAATAAATCCACAAATAAACAAGTTTTGTTGAAGGGCTCCTTCCCTTATAGTCATGACACCTTTGCCTTTTATGGGCTGCTGATTTTTCTCTGATACTGAACAAAAATAATTACTTGTTTTATCATGAACTCTAAATTGTTTCATCAACATAGAACTTGTTCTCTGAAATCTGCAGAACTTTCAGTAGGCTGTAAAGGAAACGTAGTTTGCAAATCAAACTTTGCTTTTTAGGTCCTAAAATTAAGCCATAGTTCCCTGGCTGTTTAGAAGGCTACTATGCTAAATTGCTCTATTGCAGTCTTTTGTCTTATTTAAAACTTGGAAAAGCCTCTTGTTATGTGTATACTTGGGGTAGTAGCTAAAGAATAAGGAAATATATTAAAAGTGGCTTCTTTGAGCCACCTCGAGCAAGTCAATTCTTGGTGTCTGAGGATATTTGATAACCTTTATAGAATGCTTTGCCGCCTTCTTCTGAAAAGTGCTCTATGACAAACTAGTTATTATGTTTTTTGTCATTGATGTAAAGTGCGCTCTTTTTTCTTTATTCCAGGCGTATTCAAAATTACTGGTGAGGAAAATAGCCAAAATGAAGTCAGTTTGGAGTGGTAGACAGAAAGCGAGGTTGTGTGCAGGAGGGGCTGTTGGAGGTGGACGTGCCACCATGTGCTTTTTTTTGTGTTGTCCTTCCATTTGTGCCGGGATTGCTGTGCGCGTTGGCTGTGACCAAGATGTATGCAAAATACTTGCTGCCTGGTTCCACAGAGCATCTTGTTTTCTGTTTTTACAGAGCCTTTCTTGAACTTTTCTATGTGTTACAACCTTGTTAGAAGGCTGCTTTTTCTGCAGCAGGGATTTAGGAGAAAGGGAATGCACGTTATAAATCAGGAAGTTAATACTTCAGCTCTTTGGAGAGTTGCACTGTAGTTGCTGTTCCTCCCTCTCCTACGGGTCTTTCTGAAATTTTTGTAGAGTGCTATGGGTTTTGCTTGCCTGTTTCACTCCCTGTACTGTAATTCAACACTCAGATCTGTGTCTTTGCAGCCAAAAGGTTCTCGATGAGACATCCTTTGCATGTCTGCTTTATTTCTTTATTGCTGCTGCTTAACAGCCGCTGGGGAGTTGCTGCTCTGCTGTATTCTGAGCTCTGTTGACCTGGGGAGAGCTAAAGCTTATGGCAGTAATGAAATCTTGGTGTCTCACACACTCTAGCATAGCACTGTCTTTGTACGTGTAACCTCAGCCCCAAGGCTAGTCTTTACAACCATTTCCACAGTGACAGAATATCACACTTCATTGCTTATGGTGCAAGACCTTTCCTTTGAGTTCACGTGCAGGTAACAGAAGGGTAGCTAGCTGTCCCAAGAATGTGCACACGAGAATTTGTGTTAATTGCAGTTAGGAAGTTACTGAGGATTTGTGTGCAAAAACAATCCACCTACCTTCCAACCTTATATGAATCTAAGAGAGTTCTTTCTTTTGGGTGTTTTCTTCTTGGTGGACTGTGGTTTTCCCTCTACTTATCTCTATCCTTTTGAAATAAGGAAAAAAATATCTGTTTTGTGTAGGGCTTGACCAGAATGTAAAGGTAGCTATTTATTAGCTATTTTTGCTTTTAACACCATTCCTGCTTGAATTCCGTATCTTCTATTATAGAAATTCTAAATAAGTTAACCAAATTTTTGACTGGTTAATTATTAATATTTTTTTTAACTCATAACAGATGAGCTCCTTATTTGGCCTTATTTGTATGTTGAGACCCAGTTGTCTCCCATTCCTCCCCTTCCTAATTTTAAATGTAAGCAAAATCAGATTAAGTCTCCAGATTACTGAAAACAACCTTCATGTAAGCTGGCTCTTTCTGTACAATTTTTCTGTACAATTCTGTCACTTGTGTTGATGTTAAATGACATGCAGTGGGTCTGAAAAATCATTTGAATGATGCCTAAAAAAACTTGTGCAAATAGTCTGAATATTTGCCAGAGGGTAAAAATAATGTTTAGGTGTTTTCTCCCTGGGTTTTTGTATGTGGGCAAAGTACTGCTAATGGATTTTGCCTTCTGTTGCTGAAAGTTATAGGGAATTCCTGTTGGCTTAATTCATTTTAAGAAGTTCTTTTTCATGTTTGTCAAAATCTTTGTCTAGCAAGAAAGACAGGAAGATAGGAATGACTAGTCCCTGGATTACCAGATATGAGTAAGGATTGATACTGAAAGATGGGAACACGCTTATGTTATATGTCTTCTTCCCTCAGAAAAAGTTGTTTAAAAGTGCCAAGATTTAGTTCTTTGCAGCTTACAGAGGTGCTAGGTAGAGTTAAGGGTTTTAGGGATAGGTGATACATACTTGAAACATATTACATAAATGAAAATAAAACACTGACACTGTTTCAGATCTGACTCAGAAACATGGGCTTTTAGAATAAGAGAAGATTGAGATTAACTGTCCTGAGTTCAACTATGTTACTCAACCCTGAAATTTGAGTGAAAAGGGGTGTTTTGCATGGGTGGAACAGTGGCAAGATGCAAATGAGGTACCTGACATGCATCTTCACTTTTCATAAGCTTGTATGTTTGCTTCGTTGTAATTAAAAATCTGCAGGTGGATTTCTGTCTCTTATTGTGAAAACTCAGGTGGGAAGGGAGGATTCTTCTTACCTTTAAGTACTTAACTGAGGTGCCTAAATGGGACATCGCCTCACCATATGTTCCTTCTAAAGGGAAGAGAGAAAAACGGGGTGTGAGACCACCTGTCTGACTTCGGAAAGAGATTTTGGACTATAGCTGAATCACTCTGCGAAGTCTCTCTCTCTCTTTGGCTGTGTTAGTAGCCCAAGATACCCAGCTCAAAGTCGGGGGGTAGGAATTCATACTCTTGTTTCCTTCTTTCTTTCCACAGTGTTGTGGAGTTTCTCCCTTTACTGTTTTTGTTGAATTCATATGAACACTTTCATTTCAAGACTAGAGACTTGTGCACAGCCCATTTTCATGTTTGCTACCATTCCTTTAATCTGATTTGTGCAGTTAGTCTTCCTTGTAGCAGGAAGCAGCACTTCAGAAGGGAATATTGGCAGGTTGCAAAGTTACCTGAAGTGGCATGCTGCTTAGGTAATGCCCCAGCTAAAATGCTTTCCTCACCCTGGTAGTGGGATGCTCTGCTGTGTCTGGTTCAGTCTTCACTTTGCTCTGACCTTTACTGAATTTGTGTTTCTTTTCTGTTGGTTTTTTTTTTTTTTTTTTTCCGTAAGGGAGTCCTGTATTTGGCAGATCCCTCTGCTCTCAGATCCTTCTCAGTAGGCAGCGGTGATCAGCTCTACAGATTTCATAGTTTCCCAGGCTTATGAAGTAATTATTTAGGAACGAGAAGCTGCTGGTCACTCAGAAAAAAAAAAGAGGGAGTTTTTGTTTCTGTGGTTGTGTTGTTTTTTTGTTTGTTTGTTTTTGTTTGTTTTTTTTCTGGAGTTCCTGTAACGTGTTCCTGATGTGGCAGAGATGATGTTCTGCAGGCAGCAGATCGGCAGCTCTTCACCTTCCAGTTAGCCTTTAAACTGGGAATATTTCTGAGGGGTTGACCCATGTGTATTGATCTTTGCTGTTTGCTCTCTGCTGTCTTTATCATTTTCTTCTATGTCACAGTCTGACCATCAAGGAGAAGTTTTATTTGGTTACCAGTTTGCTTAGGCAGAAGTGCTTGCACCACATCCAAATGCTCTTTTTCTTCCACTTCAGTAGTAGACTGAATTGTCTCTTTCAGGGACTTCCTACTTTTAGTTTCCACTCTGTGTACTGGTATCAGGAAAATAGCAACAGGGACAAGCCAGGAGTGACACCAGGTTTCAAGTCAGGAGAAGGGCGATACATTGCCTTTTGGTAATATTCTGCTTGCCTTTCAAGTGTAGCTAACTTCCCAGAGCTAAAGGGTGATTTATGTCTAGTAAATTGTTGGAAGAGTGTTTTAAGGCAGAAGATCGTTTGATTTAGGTGTGTCTTGACATGTTTAATATTTGAAGTGGACGGGAACGGATGGTGACAGAACGAAGAATAGGCTGGGGGATATGGGGAAAAGTCTCAGGCTTGTTGACGGTGATGTGGGGAGAGGTGTAGCAGGTTTTAGGTCTGTCTGCTGTTTTGGGTAGGACGTATTAGTTCTATCCTGATATATACCTGACAAGCCTGTCTCGTGTCTTCAGCAGAGCAAATTTAACTGCAGTTGGGTTCGAGGGTTGCTTTTTTATGTGTGGTTGTTCTTTTTTGTAGATACTTGCCTATTTGGAGGATTGTGGGGTTTTTTTAACCTTCTAGTCAAATCACCAGTGCCAAAGTCCTGTGTGAGAGTGATAGTGTTGGCGAGTGCAGGAACGCCCAAAACTTCTAAAACTCAGTCCTGTTCAGCTTAGTGGGGTTATGCAGCAGGGATCAGGGCCTCACTCTGCAGGTATAAATAAAACCAGTTTGAGCTCATACAGCCCTTTTCTTCAGGGAAAACATCGAAGTAATTAATAAATTCTGTATCAGCATTACATTAAAAAACAAAGAGAACTGAGTTGTGACTTTGCTAGTGATCACATAAAGTATTTCTGCCTGTATGATGATGCTGTGATTTTATGTTATTTTTACATGTTCTGTTATTGATCTTTGGAGTAGATACAAAATATTTTACCTACATCCTCCTGCATAAAGGAAGTCTAATCCCCTTTTACTTTGTGTGACTTCATTAATAATTGCTTCTTGTTTAAAAAAAAAGCTTTTTGAAGAAGCGGCTCATTAAAAACAACTTCATGAAATAACCGGTGCATATTCTACAGAGCATTTTTTGTTTTCTTTTTTTTTTTAATTTTTTTGCTCCATTGTATGAATTCAGCAAAATGGTCTGCTTTGCAGGTATCTTGGTCAGACATAGGAGGACTAGAAGACGTTAAGCTGAAATTGAAGCAGGCAGTTGAATGGCCTCTCAAACATCCCGACGCCTTCATCCGAATGGGGATTCAGCCTCCAAAAGGTGTGCTGCTTTACGGACCTCCTGGGTGCTCAAAAACAATGATAGCAAAAGCTTTGGCTCATGAAAGTGGCCTCAACTTCTTGGCAGTGAAGGTAGGTCATTTAGTCTTACATCTTCTTAACTCCTGTGTAATTGTTGATAGTTCACCAATGTCCAGTGCTAGAATCCAGTGGCTCTTAGTGTTTCTAATCATTATATATGCTACAGCAAACATCTTGTAAATATCAAATGTAAGGTTTGTGTTTTCTTATGAAAAGGACTAGTGCTTTTCTTGTATCTTTTTAAGAAATTTATTATTTAATTCTTCACAGCCCAGAAATTATATGTTGGATGAGTGGGTAAACTGTAGAGTGACATCTTAATTATTTGCATTATTTAAAATCACTTAAAAATGCAAACAATTAAGTTCTTGAAGCAGTAGACATGAAATACGACTGGATTCTGGGTAGTTCTTACTGCACTGAATACTTGCATGGAAATGTTATCATCTCATCTCTTACATTCCTTTTCATTCCTCAGGAAAGTCACTTTCTTTATCTTACTGTTAATTTTTCATTACAGATTTTTTCTTGCCCTATTTGCCGTTTTTCAGGGGAAATAGTTCTACTCCACCAGTTTTTAGAAAGTTTGCAAAACCAGTTATATCTGGAGTACTCTTGGATAAGTGGGATATTCTCTCAGCATTAAGAAATACTTTAAAGTACAGAAAAATTTTGGATTTCATTGCCTATGAATCAGTATAATTGATTACTGCGGGCTGTATGGAAAATGCATGAATGGAACTTATTTAATAATAATACTGAGCTTCAACGCATAGGAAGGAAAAAAAAAAAGCAGAGTGATTCCACATGGGGTAATCTTGCAGCTGTGTCAGAATGCTAATGAAGTGCAAGAGAAAACATTTGTTTAAGTGTTTTAAAAGTATCTCCTTCTCAGCAGTAAGATCACGTACTCTTGTCTGTTGACCATCTCTTTACTCACAAAGCCTTCTGTTGTTAGTTTCTGCGCAGCTTCCTCCTCTGCTGATCCTTTCAGACACGCTGTAACTGTAGCTCTGGATCCTGTCCTCTCTGGGAGCAGAGGCAGTCCCACCGACCCTGCAGCCAGCAGCCCTTCATTGCCTGTGCTCCCCGCTATTGCGGGCTTGCCTCTGGGTCACGGTCACATCAACAAGAGCAGCCTTGGAAACCTCAGCCCTTAAGAAACACTACCTTTACTGCCTCTTCCATAAAGACAAAGTAGTTCTTTGTATTTCAGAGTTACTGGTAAACAGGGTAACTTTTTCCTCCTGCACTGCTTAAAAGAAAACATTCCTCGTTGTCTTGCCCAAAGCTCTGATGCCTGAGAGGGTGGAGAAAAAAAGGTAGCAGTCTGAAAAAAAAAAAAAAAAAAAAAAAAAGAAAAAGAAAGAGGCAGTTAAAAATGAACCTTGTTGCTATCCTATATTCATCAGTTGTAGCTACATCAGACATTTTTACTGATGCAGTTAATTGTCCAAAAGTAAAACGTGGCACGTGCTGAATAGGAGGTATATCTGAAGGTGCACTGATATCAAATGCTTTTGTGCAGTAATGCAGTTTTTTTCTTGGTGTGGTTCTGGTGGTGCAAACCCCCCTGTCATTGACAAGCTGCAGCAGAAGTGGCTGGCTTGGGGAAACTGCCTTTTATTCCCCACCAGTTTAAAATCCCTTGGCCTGGAACCAGTCGAATATTCAATGTACAGATGTTTCAAGAAGCACATCTCTGGAGCATGTCCAGCCTTGAATATATTGACTCCAGGAAGGGAACATAGCCCACTTTCTCTAACTTCACATTTGCTTCCTGGACAGAAAAGGCAATATCCATCATGTACTAAATGTGTTAAACATCATTGTCTGTAGCATTTCTTAAAGCACAACAGGCATGAATTAATTTCCACTGCATGTGTTCCTGCAATAAATCCAAAGTAGATGAATATATGTTTTTTTGGGTTTTGGGTGTTGGTTTTTTTGTTTGTTTTTTTTGAGAGAGGAGATTTTTCTTTTCTTGCTTATAGTCCTATTAATTTTCCTGTTCTCTACATTATGTGTCAAATATCTGTCTCTGGAACTGATATCAGGCTTTTTGAAATGGAAATGTGTTTCTTGATAATTTACTTTTCAGACTTGCATTTTCTTTCCAGTCTCTCCTGCCCAAAATAAGTAATTTTGATGAAAAGTGTCTGCTGTATAGCCTGTAGGATACTCTTTCAGGATAGTTCAGGTGGCTCAGGTTCTTGTGTCCTTCTTGAGAATGGACCTCAGAGAGGAGGAATAGCCCCAGCTATGGGAGCCTGCTGCTAGATGCTGTCTCTCCCTGTGTCTGAAACCTGAGAGGAAATAAGAGTATGTTACGTGGTGCTTACTTGGTCCAGTGATTTTTTTGGAAGATGGACCTATTAAGTCTGCACGCTACATTTAAGATACATGGGCACAGTAAGTTCAGCTCTCTCAAGAAGTGCTGAATGTCCTCTACTTGTCTAAGTTGGCTGGCGTGCTTGGGTGCCGCAGGTATCACCCTGGCCCCAGCCTGGCTCCAGGAAGGCTTTGCAGTGTTTTCCAGATGTGCCTATGCATGTCTGCGCAGTTTGGACAGCTGGCTCTCTTAAATGAGGTACTTTAGCTAGGTTATATGTAATCTGTTAAAAAGTGACATTTCCACGTGTCTTGGGCATGTCTGGCTGTCATAATGCTGTATGAGGCATGGTCGAAGCGGTGCAGCCTCCAACCCATGTCTGACTGGCCTCCATTAAGTTTTGGAAGACGGGCAAAGTCTAGATGTAATTTCTGGGCAGAGGAGCTGAAGAAAATAATGTGATAACAGATGTTTGACGTTGCATCCTGTTCTCTCCTGAAATCTATTGTGAAGTTTGAATGGTTAGTGTTACAATGAATGTGGCCCTTTTGTAAACAAGCTCTTTGATATTTGGCCAAAACTTTTTATAGCTATATTTTCACCAAGATTGGTGACCTTTTGATTTTCCAGAGAAAAGCAGTTGTGTGGTTGGTTTGTTTTACAAAGCAATCTTGCATATAATTCCTAAGGGGAATTGTTTATTTTTATTCCTTCACTTGATTTTCTTTGTCTCTAATACAATATATCTGCTAAGTTTATTGGGGAGGAGGTTGTTAACTACTTTCCAGGGGATGTCTCTTCCTGCTCCCTTCCACCACCCCTTTTTCCTAAATCTCTTGCAGCATTGAGACTTTTCAGGGTTTTAGTGGTCATCTTGATTATTCCCCCCTCCCAAACCTCTGTTACAAGAAGACAACTGAATTGTTCTCAGCCTCTTACAGAGTTTTCAGTGTTTTGTGGTCATGGATACAAATGAGTGTAAGAGTCTGTGAAGGAATAAATTAGGATAATTTTTTCATTCTTCAGGACTGAACATCAGTCTTGACTTATCAAGAGTTTTTGACTCTGTTGAATTCATATTTCAATCACCCTTCAATGCACTTTTGTGCTTCTTCACACTTCTTTTGTACTCGCCCCAAAGTTTGTAATTTTCTTCTGAAATGTATTATGTGAGTTTCTTTTATTAATAAGAAAATTGTATACAGATATTGGACGTATCAATATTAATAGGATGGGGGATATAAATTTAAGCTTCTGCCACACTGATGACATCTCTTTGTTATGTACAATTGTCTCTGACATTTTTGGTTTAGATGTCATCTAGCTTTCTGAGACTGAACATGAAGAAAATTAAATCCTTTGTCACTGTGTT
The DNA here is from genome assembly GCA_002844005.1 of Limosa lapponica baueri. Lineage (NCBI taxonomy): Eukaryota > Metazoa > Chordata > Aves > Charadriiformes > Scolopacidae > Limosa > Limosa lapponica. The sequence continues at coordinate 810,066 of KZ505802.1, read as the reverse complement.
ATTTCTGTGGGCTTTTTCCCCCCTCTTTTGACTGTTACGTGGTGGGTATCTCTCTGTACTGTTTTGACAGTTTCTGCACTTAAGGTCAGCTTTGGCTGCTTTTTTGAGATACATGTTGATTAGACCACTAAGATTTTATGGTGATATTATAAAAATATTTTTTGAAGAAACTTCCATATCTTGCTGTATGGTATAGATAATTATATCTGCATTTGTCTTGCATCTTAGTGTTAGGTGCCGGGTTCTCACACTTAGTTTATTTAGATTTGTTATGACTGCCCCCTTAGATTTTTTTTTTTTTTCAATTTTATTTTTAGGAAAACCTGTATCATTGTGTTGTACTAAGAAACTAATGAATATTACTTTTGTTCATGGATTTTTCTGTTGATTTTCTGGAACACACCCAGCAGATAATCTCTGGATTTTTTTCTCTCTTATTATTGTGGTATATAGGTAACTACTAGCAAATAAGAAAACCATTGTGCTTTTTTGGTTTTCACCTATTGCAAAATGAACACTGAAGTTTGCTCTGACATTGTCAGGCTGGGAGGCACCATCACAGTTCCTACCCAGATGAACTCCATCACCCAAGTATAATGTGTTCCTTAGCTGACAGTCCCAGTAAGGGCCACAGGGACTGGAAAATTCTTTTGCCCCTTGAGTTGCCCATATGCCCAGGATGCTGCGTGCTATAGAGGATGTGTGTTGTTGATGGTGTCCTGCATTGCATTACTTCTACTTACTCAGCCTGCTAAAGCCAGAGGGAGACTTTCTGCTAATTTCAGGAAGCTTTTGCTCAGGATTATATCAACAGGAGACTTTGAGTTCTGTTTTCTGTCTAACAAGCAGATTACCTGAGTTTACAAAATAAATAAGAAGAATTATGTAACTTCTATATGCTTGTAATGGTTTTGGAAGCATCATTTTTCCTCTTGCTGCTTAGTGCTTTTTAATATTTGTCTGCTTAAAATCAAAACAGGCAAAAACTCAGTGACAAAAAAACAGGCTAAATTTTGAGAAAATTTAGACCTCCAAAAGTTAAACCTCTTCAGCTGTGAGACACACTAATTGTTGTAAACATGATGAAACAATAATTTAAAAACAACAACAAAAAAACCCCAACCCAAAAATACCCCAACCCAAACCCACCCGTGACAGTAAGCAGTGTTTAAGGACGTTAACACTGAGCAAAACAACAGCACAGATGATGTGTACTATACTGCTCTAAAATATTATTTGCATTGGTTAGGGGCTCCAACTCTGGTGTGGAAAAAAACCCAAAAGGTTAGAAAATATTCGTGACATTTTATTTGTTGTTGCTTTAGAGCTCGGGCTGAAGGAATTTTTTTTTCTTTTTTCAATTAGCAGTAATTACAAAAATATACGCTGTTCTCAGAGTTCTGACTTCACCTTGGCTTGATTTAACTTCCTGTATCCCTCTGCCGATGCTTTTGTACCGCTCCCCGTGCTTGACATGTGCTTAAGCTTGGTTTGTCGTCTGGGTCAACTACGTCAAAATATTTTCCAATTGAAGTTTCCTCTGCTTTTCCCTTCAGCTCTTGGCAGTGGCAGCTCAAACAGATTCATGGGGCTTGGAAAGGCTGACTGCTTTGCTTTGGGAAGAACTGGCACTGAATTTTGGGGAGATAGTTTAGCCTTCTGATGGGGATCTCAGTGAGCAGAAGCATGAAATAAGAAAGCTTGGTGTCTGTGACTAGTTAAGCAAAATATTTAAGAAGAGAAATGAAGCAGTATTGTCATGTTATGAGAAACTCTGGCAAACACTTGATAATATTTCCAAAAAGAACTATAGTAATGCATTTGCAGTAACTTTTAGTTAATTAGGAGATAGTGAAGCTAACTGTAGTTGAAAAATTTAACATTTTTTACAAGGGATAGAACAATTTGAGATACTTGAATGAACTCTTTTAATCTTAAAGCTATCTGCATGTTTTACTCGTCTAAAAAATAAAATAAGGCATTCATCCATTCTTACCATAAGCTTCCCAAAAGTGAACGTGCAGGCAAAAAATTATTCAAAGGTAATCCCCTGTCTCTGTTTCCTTGTCCCTTCTCAATTACTTTGTAAGATTAATTTTTATTAGTGCTTAGTTTCTCTCTCTCTCTCTCTTTTCAAAGTTATCAAGGGTTTGTCAGCAATCAGGGTATAGTAAAAGTAGCAATCGTGGAATGGGGTGTTGCTGGAGGGGTGAAGTGTCAGCAGCGGAATAGGTTTTGCAGGGCAGATGGCTAATTTTGTGTCATCTTGCTGTATGATTTCTGATCCCACGTGGATACTGCCCCGATGGTGCCAGGCCTGGTCCTAGGCAGCATAGCGGATGGCAGCTGTTTCGCCTGTAGCTAAAAGTGGTATTGAATAGGAGTGGGTGCTGAAAATCTGCGATGAATGGGAATGACTTGCAGAGGGATTTCTCTGTGGACGGGAGAGGTGAGCGGGATGGGTTTACTTTTAGATCTACTTCAACTCTGTTGCAATAGAATTTCACCTCTGACGTGATACTGCTGTGCCTATGCTGGTGCAGCCCTCCGCAAGCGTGCAAAATCCTGGTAAATTTGAGTGGCAGCTGTGCCCGGGCGCTGAAGAGGGCCCTCTCTGAAGGCACTGGTGCATGCAGTGAATTTAATTCGATGTTTCCAGGCAGTTTACTCCACACTACAAATACTGGCTTCTGTATTGTGTAAAGAAGCCTCAAACGGTTGTCATTAACATTTGCTAATCAAGGCAGATGGCAAACAAGTGAGTTCTGAGGCAAGCCAATAAAGAAAAGTGGATATTATGTTTGCCTTTGCAGTTTGATTACACTGCATTTAGCAACTTCTCTGCAAGGATTGAGGATGCCAATTTTTGCCAGCCTGTTCCCTTAGATATTTTGGAGCCCACAAGCACCTGTTGAAATTGAGGTTTTTAAAACACCAGACAGGTGTCAACAAGTTTTTAAGGTCCTCTGTAATGCAGCGCAGAAGGAGAGGAAGCGATTAAAATGGTTCACGGTGCTCAGCCTGGAGTTTACTTGGGCTGAGAAGCTGGGTATAATGCCGATTAAATCATTAAACAGCATTGAAAGAGAAGTAGGCTTTATTCTTAACAAGCAAATATAATGCGTTTTCTGAGCAAATATTTTCCTATGTAGCGTAACCAATTACCAAATCACACATGTACAACCTTTGCATCAGAAATAGCCTTACTGTTAAAATAAAGGAAGTCTCACTGTTTATCTTGTTAACTCTCTTTCCTGCAGCCAGCCTGAGTCATGTGTTGCGTTGGTTTGACTGTGGTAGGGATGGGATAGCATTTCACCGTTGAGATTACAGTATCAAAAGGAACTAATTTTTGAGTCTCTTCCAAATCAGTTAATGTTGTTATAGCAGATCATCTCACCTGCATTGTCATGGAATTGGAAAGAATTATTTATTTATTTATTTATTTATTTAAAAAAGGGAAGCCAAAATGCTGGTTGTAACTCCGTGAAAGATGCACTGGTAGGAATGGGATCAAGCTTCACTCCTCTGAGCTGGCTGTCTACTCTCCTCCTGCAGTCTGATGAGAAATTAGCACATCAGAGTGAGGTGCATTGCATCTGTGACGTAGATGACTGTCTGTCTGTCCAAATCAGTTAATGTGAATGTCTAACTCAGATGCAGATGTCTGAGTGTGGGCAATGAACATTGCCCTAGGTACACATTGTCAACAGTTGAAAACTAATTTTGGCACCCCTTGTCTTTTTTTCTTTTTTTTTTTCTTTTTGAGATTCACAGTACAGAGTTCAGTTTCTAGATACTTTATTTGACATTACATATTAATTATGACTGATGGTTTTGTTTAATGTCTGTCTGATTATTTCTACTTTGAACATTGCAAAGAAGGAATTGTGCATTATCTATTGTTGAATAATTGTAGGATGTGATAGAAATTCTCTAATTACTTGGATTTTTAAAAAATATGAATCACAGTCTATGACTAACATAGTTTAGTGTGTCTGTGTTAGAGCTTAGAACCTGCTTGTGAGGTTATGGCAGTATTTTTGAAGAGAGTAGACAGTGCTGTACTCTGGAGAAATCTGGAGCTGTGTCCATCTGGCTCAACAAGTGCAAGTGCATAACTTGCCTGATTGTCAAAATATTAAAAAAATTATCTGTAGAGGGAATACACCAACTAAATTTCCTATCAGTTAGAAGTCATTACCCCAGTATTTTCAGGTGGAAAAAATCTGCAAGCGGTTTTAAGCACTGCTTAGAAAAATTACTGATACTTTTTAACTTCAGGGATACCAGATGTTTCTCTTGCAGTTTAAAAACACTTTGAGAACTTCTGTCATAACCATGTGTGCACAAGCTTATCTCACGTTGCAGCCTGTATATAGGGGTTTTATCTTTTGTGCAGTTAATATTTCAAGAGTTTATTCTGATAATATTTTACATGTAAGGAATTTTCTTTTTTTTTCAACAAAGGAGAAAAATCCACACCCAATCCAGACCATAAACAGGTGAGAAGTTTCATGATACAAGGGGAAAGTATCTTGTAAACGAGGATGGAGTAGTCTTTAAACAGAGCATACCTGGAAACTCTTTCTAGTTTGAGGCTGAATAAACAAACTCAGCAGTTTACAGTGTGCCTGAATTGGCTGATTTTATGCTATTAGTCTGGATTGTAGCTCACAAATGGTATGCTTATATGCATGGCTAAGCTACAACTGCTTCTGCCAATTTCCTGCTTCAAATCTTTTGCTGGTTTTGGAGTCACTGGGCAAATGACCAGAAGGAACAGGTTTTATTTCTTCATGTCCCTTCCTATGGAAGATGGCTGGTTGCAGAAGAGAACAGAGCTATGCATCGTTAAACTGGACCATTTGTTGCTAGCACCTTTTGGTCTATATATCAACAGCTATAAACAGCTTTTAAAGGAATCATTATGCTCACCTCTGGGCCAAAAATGATGTTTAAACAAATGTCGACTTGCATACTAAGTTGGGCTCATGTCATTTGATTTTCAAAGAATTAGAAAAGCACTGAATAATAATTAAAAAAAACCTTCTGGTATTTCTCGAGTGGCCTCCAACATCAAAGCAAACTTCCTAAAAAGAGAAGGTGAGCTTTGAGAAAATTGGAAGCTGTGTCAGCTGTCACCAGGTGACTTTGTGGTGGCCTGTAGATTGCTTGTCATGCAGATCTGTCTTTTGAAAGAACTGCCATCAATCTCAGCTAAAGGACAGCCCGTTTGCAGACAGGGTAAGGCAGAGGTTCAGCTCAGTGGGGACCGGAGCTAACCCAGTTCAGTTTCTACATCCAGCTTCTTTTTAGGTTTTGTGTTGTGGTTTTAAGTGTTTGCATGAGATGAAATGTATACCAATTCCTCCTCTTCAGGGAGTGCTTTCTCTTTGGAGTCTTTTCCTTTATTGCCATGTATAATAAGAGTTCCAAGCTGCTTGCAAGAAAAACCATAGTTCTAAGTGGCAGTTTCAGTGTCACCCATGAGTGGCGAACTAGGAGATCTTCAAATCCATTTTTATGAAAGTTCTCCATGAAGAGGCACAGGTCATTAAAACGTAGTGGTCTTTCACATGGAGTTGCTGCTTAATGAAGAGAAAAATGGAGAAAAACTTCATGTCAAAGCTTACAGCAAAACCATGCATTCAAAATGATTCTCTTTGGAAACATTTTAAACAGTATATATTGCTTTGATGTTGCCTTGATCATATTTTAATGTTTAATTAAAAATAAAACTCCAAGCATCTGAAATTATGTTGTACCTTAAAGCTCAAAGAGAGTAGCTTTGGTTTTAAGTATTTTTTTGCTCAGACAAAAGAAAAGAAAATGTCAGGCTATTTGATGTTGTGTCATACTACAGGAGTACACTATTGGCGCTCATGCCTATGATGTTGGTTTCCATGAGAATACTGATGTGAACGAGGATTACTTATGAGAATAAGGGCATGAAAGAGAAGGTCCACAGGCTCCATGAAAAAATTAGTAAAAGAAATCTGTAATTGTGGGTAGAATCTGCAGAGGTTTCCCAGTGTGTCAGCTCAGTTTAACAGAAAGCTGAACAGAAAGAGAAGGCTGTGCTTTCATTCCTTGAGGATTGGATAGGCCCATGCTATCAGATTCCTCATCTGCACCGAACGTGATAAATGGCAAGGGCCTGGAGCAGCTGGGTGCTGTCTCTTTGAGCTGCAAGCTTGTTCTGCACAAACTGCTGCGTGCTCCCCATGTTGGGTGTCCATAGTAGGAAAAGGGTTCGTGTTTCTCTCTCTTACCTTGTTTTTTCCTTCTCTCTTTCGTTCCTGCATGCTTCAATTATTTGTTTGAATAATTCTGTTTCCACCCAAGTATCCGACAGACTTAAATTTGGAAAGCCTGCAGGTGACACTTTAGCTACTGCAGCAGTTGCTTTAAGGGTGGATGTTGAAAGGAAGCTATGCTAATTCTATCATTTATGTTCCCTTCAGGCAAGGCATGCAGTGCTCTTCTTCCGACCTTTATATGATTGCTTTTACTTGTGTGGTACACTAGGTCTGGCTACTGTGGTATCTCACCTGGTCCTTTGGATAATGGACAACTTTTTGAAAATAAATAAAAACAGTGCCATAGCCTGGATGCTTTGCAGATATCAAGTAACTTCTGCTTTCTTTTTAGAAAAAATATGTTTTTCCCATACATGTGCTCAGGTACTTTCCAATGGTGCCAGTGTCAGGGTAAAGTCAGTGCATTCACTGTTATTGTAAGAGTGAAAATGAGTGTGAAGAGGGGAGACTGCAAAAATCAGTGTGCTGCATTTTTAGAGTAATCAATCTGCATTCTCCCAGTCTGGGTACAAAGTTCAGACCATCTCATTCAAAGAGGGGTTGTAACAGAAGCTCTGTTGCTGCCGGTGTATAAAAATGTGCATTTGCCACACGTTCTTAATTCTAGCATACCTGCTGTTTAAAGCTGCCTTACTGCTCTGAGCCGAGTGTTACCTGAAGGTACTTGCAGCTGTGAAGCATAGGGAGGTGGTTCATTTTTCTGACTGTGAAGAAGGATGTAGTTTCTGCTGGTGAAACTACGAGGATACCTGTTCCCTGGAAAATAGATTGAAGCCACTGGCTCTTTTCATTCAGGGCAGGGGATAATCATCGTTGGTTGTGGCTGCAGGTCAATGTTGATGGAAACCAGGCTGAAGTCAATGAGTCATTACGAATCCCACGAGAATCTTAGTCCCATTAGAAAGCATTATTTAAGCAGCCTCTGCTACAGGATACAGCAGAACAGAAAATACACTGAGAATTCTCCATTGTTTTATATTTATAATTTTAAGTACTTGTTCAAGACTTGAACGTTGACCCTGTGGTCTCCAGTCTGTTCCTAGTGGACAGGGATGTGAGTATAAACAGGCACCACAGCAGCTGGCACTAATAATCGTGCTTGGCAGTCCTGGCAGAGAGGAGGAGAAATGCGAATGAGCTAAGACACTGAACAGCTTTCTCACTGGGGATGGAGTTGCCTCATGGATGGGTTTCAGGTGTGCTGCCATGGCAGCTTCTTCTTTCTGGACCTGCAAACTGTCAAGTTCAAAGCAGCACTGTTAAACATTGGTTTAAGTCACTGTTTTGGTGCTTGGCTAGACAGGGTGCATGTTGAGAGCGCAAGTGAATGCTTTTCTGTAGTTCGTCTTTCTGGCTGATTTGCAGCCCCCTTGTTGCTGAGACAACTTTTAAGAAACCCAAGGTGTTTATTTTTTCAGTTAATTCCATTTCTCGTGAAAGTACTAGAAAAGTATTATGATGAGAGGACTAACCTACATGCATAGTTACATGCATGCACAGTGCTATAACAAATGGAGGAAAACTTGGTACAGGTAGAAGGTAAGTCTAAAAATGCACAAATAAGACTTTCAAATGACAAATTAACAAAATTCCTTGTAAAAGAGCATCAGTAATGTAGCACTGGCAGATTTTGTATGTAAATGTAATGTGCTTTTTAAACTTTTTTTTTTATAATTTTGCAGGGACCTGAACTGATGAATAAATACGTTGGTGAGTCTGAACGAGCAGTGAGAGAGGTGAGAAGGTGCAAGCTATACAAAATGTTATATGTTAAGCTTTCTTGGCATTCAAATTCTTCTCCGCTTAGGTTACCTTTAAAGTTTCAAAAAAATCTCCTTCCAGTTTAAGTTTAAAAAAGAAAAGAGAAAAGCAGAAGGGATATTTCGTGTTGTTTAACTTCCTCCTGCATCGGCCTAGTGATGCATGTAAAATTTGGGACCAAGTAGGAGCTTTCAATGTAAGCCTGCATCATGCAGTATCGTGAATAACTTCTAAAAGCTCTGTTTTTAAAAAACAGCAACAAAAAAAAGACAAAAAGGCTTAAGTCTGTTGTGTGATGCTCTGTAGCTTTTGAGGTGTGCAAGGGATGATAGCATTCTGCAAAAATTTTCCATCCCTTAAAACTGAGTGTTTCATTGTTGTTTTTCTAGGTCTTCAGGAAAGCCAGAGCGGTGTCTCCTTCAATTCTTTTCTTTGATGAAATAGATGCCTTGGCAGTTGAAAGGGGAAAGTAAGTAATCCTGTTACAAAAATCACAGATGTTATTTTCTGATGAATTACTCTTACATTGTGCAATCACAAGTGTATTACCTTTCTAGAATTATTTTATTAAATATATTCATTCCACATGCAGAAGGATAGCATTTGTGACTTCTACTCAAGCGTATTTAACTTGGCATAAACAGGTAAGCTGGTGGAGTTCCTCCTTTCTCATCTCATTAGCAGGAATGATTCTACTGGTTCTCATGCCCTTTGGCTGTTTTCTGTGGTTTTAGCTTGCGTTTATTTCCAGTAACTAACTCCTTTCTTTTCCCAGGGTTGTTGCACTGGCCTAAAATAGTATTTCCATCAAGCAAACAATATGATCATATGCTATATAACATAGACTTTCCAAGGAGACTACTCATATGCCTAAATTTGCACTTACATTTAAACATTTTTTCAGACTGGGAAAAAACTTCATGAAAAGATGTGTGAACACTTATGTCCTTTCATGTATGATATTAAAAAGGATTATTGTGCAAACAGCTAGTAATGTTCTTTTTTAATATCCTGCTTTGTGGTGATTCCGAGAGATGTTTAGCTCTTGTCTGAAGGAGGATTATAGCAGGTTTTAGTTGTTACTATGGCATTTAAGAAGTGACAGGTTCTATAAGTGGTCTGTCTTGGGGGATACCTTCTTATAAAATACTGTTACGTGTTGTGAGTACTTTTTTTTTTCTTTGTTTTGCATGAAAAACTATCAAATATGTGCAAATAGAAAGTATTTGTCCAATTTAAAGACACACCTTCATCATTTTTCTGGAAAAGAAGCTACCTCGGGATCCATACAGATTCCTTTATATTGCAAAAGGGCCATCTGTACCTGCAGGAAAGGATAAAAGGTGTCATTCTGACATTTCAGCGACACAAATAAATTGTTGATGTTATAGGAGGTGGCATCATGTGCAGCATAGAGCTGCCCTGTGATACTGCTAAGAAGTGAACACATTTTCTGTTGAAAATGCAAAATCTGATAGAAGTCTTCATCAGCATCCCTCTCGTATGTAATGTATGCAACTGTGAAATTTGTAAACTTCCTAGAAATCTAGCCACCCTGTGGCATGCACTGAAACACCTGCCTGCTTGTCACAATAGAGAAGTTGCAAAAATGTGTGCTGGAATCAAGCCAATAGAGGTGGGGGGAGTATCTCACCCTGCTGCAATTCTTAATGTGTTTAGCTTTCAGAAACACCACTTCATCAAGATAAAACCTTTTGGAAGAATAAGCCATGGTACATTTTAATCAGCCTTTTCACACAGTGCCCTAGAGGTGTTGAAGTTTGTTTGTTTGCTTGCTTTATTCTTTTAGGGAGTAAACAACTCAATTTTACCTTACCTGGAACTGTCTGTGGGGGGTAGTAGGCCTGGCACAGCTTGCTGAAGAATGTGGTATGACCTGCTGCTGCAGTAGTGTTGTGCTGGAGACATCTGGTTTTGGAGCTTTAAAAAGAACAGGGTGGGACACACAAATATTTCATTGTCAAATCTGAACCAGATGGGAGGTAAAATATGTAGCAGAGTTCTCATAAAATTCATCTGAAATTAAATGGTGTAGGAAACCAGACAAGGCACTTATTAGAAATGGCCTTTTTTTACAGGCTGACTTTGCACAGTAGGAATTTGCAAATGCATTAGAGATGCTAACGATTTGTGGCCTCTGGAGATCCATTTCCTGTACTATTACTAACCATGCTAAGTTTTCAAGGAAACACCTGTTTATATTGTCTCCCTATTCCCTCTGTTGGTTGAATTAGTTTTCTCAGCCTTGGCAGTGAAAACCACTCTGTGATACAGCTTTGTAAATGTTTTCCCTCTCGGTTTAAATCCTTGTTAGGATGCTGTGGGCTTTGTGCAGAACATGCTGCATCCCAAATGTCCGGGTAGGTAACCTCCTGATCCTAATGGGATGTGTCCAGAGATACAGAGAAGCCTAAACTGTTAAGTTGTGAGTAGTTTTAGGCCCAGTTCAGATCTGAAATACAGATGCAAAATACCATTGAGTAATTGCTTAATGCTTTTGCTCTTCAAAGTACTTTGCCAAGTATTCATTAACCCATTATTACTTGTTTAGATTTGAATAAATAAAAATGTTTTGCTCCCAACCTTCTGTAGAGATCACTAACAATCAGCAAATGCATACAGACTAATAGACTTTGTAATTAATTCTAATATAGGCAGGTCAAGAAAGCTAAATAATTGTCTGGTTTGCACCATTCAATATAATGTCTCCTTTGCGTCATGTAGTGGAGTTTCTGTAACCGCACAAGCCATTGCTCCATGGAAAATGCTGTAACTGCGTTCAGATATGCCACAGTGTTTTATTTATTATACTTTCCCAAGCCATAATTCCATAATTTTAATACATCTAACGCTCTACCTAATGTAACTGTCTCCTGTAGCAGTTTTTGTTTTAGAAATTTTTGTTTAAGAAAATATTTCTTATTAGTTACAAGAAACAATACTTTGAAGTCAGCAAAAACTATACTAAATGACATTGTTCAGTGTCAAAATGTAGTATTTCTGAAAAGATTAGTTCTTATCCAGCCTGCTTAGAAGTTCCATATCTATATGGATTATCTATATGGATTTTATCTATATGAATTAAACTCCTGGGGTTTTTTTCTTCTTGACTGTCCACACCCCCCTCCCAATTTTGCACGTAGGCAGCAAACTAATATGTATTAATCAAAGAATTAAATTGTGGGCAGGACACATACCAGCCTCAAAGAGAATTTACAAAAATACGATCCTGCCCCTCTGAAGAAAACTAGTTCAGTGTAAAGAGCAGTTGCTGGATGGAGAAGTCTAGAGATCCTTGATGCAAGAAGATGAGAGGGTGATTCTGAATGAGTCTTCAACGTGGTAGTGAAGACAGATAAAGATAATTTGAGCCGTATTCATTTCTGCCTTTTGTTCTGTTAAGCTGCGCTTCTAGTGGTCTTGGAAGATTTTTCCTTCTCTGTCTGGTTTATGTTGAGGTGTTAGAGGAAGTTTAGAGAGAATTCAAAAATTAAAAATTAGGGGCAGAATGGACTGACTATAAAGAAAAAGGGAGGCATTCACTCTAACTGATTCTAAAGAATAGATGATAAATCTGTGGAAGAAAAGATGGTAGGAAGTTAGAGGTGTCACGATGAGTTTTGAGTAGGAAAAATGATTGAGATAGAAAAAACTTCTGCAAATCAGAGAGGCTTTTGGTAGAGAAGTGAGTTAGTCATATGGGAGAAGCTCCAGCAACCTACCACTTGACATCTTTCAAACAAATCTGATGTTTCATGAATTAACATGCAGCAGAGAGCAGTTGTGTACTGGGAGAGGTGAACTACGTGATGCACGGAGCCTTTTCCACCCTTCTGTGGTTCTAATTAGTGTTTGCTTCCATGTGCAGTTTAGGACCTTTTTTTTTCTTTTTCCTTACTTTTGAGAGATGTTGTTATGACTTTTTGTAGGAAAGACTGTGCTGAAGCGAGACCTGCAGGACTGGTCCAGATACAGCAGGGCATGAGGAGGGAAGTTTGCCTTGCAGTAATCCCTTGCCTGGACAAAGCTTTGAGAGGCTTTACAAATTGCACAGCTGCAAAGAGTTATGGGTATTTATTATCCCTTGGTATCCTGACCATGTAAAACCTAATTCTTCTGGCCATTAGAGGTTGCCAAGAGGGAAATGGCTTGGTAATTACACTTGAAAGTGATGAATGAACGTGGGTCTGTGTAAATGCTGCACAGACAGTCTGTTTGCTGAACTTAAGGAATCTCTGTGCTTTGGAAATGGGACATTGTTTATATAAGTAGGATTTTTAGGATTTTTGGGCAAGAGACATATTTGTTCCTTTTCTTGTTTTTCAGAAGGAAAGCATTTTCCTCTTCAACTGTAAATCTTTGTAATGTAAGATGGGAAATGACACTGATAAATTCCATTTTCAAAGGGGAAAAAAAAAAAGAAATACAGGGGACAAAATTGGTACCTTACATTTGCCTTATGGAGACCAAAACACGTTGGTAGATGAGTAATGTTAACCTTTTCAGAGCGGGGGTAGGCAAAGTGGAGTGACTTTGGTAGCAGTCCCCTGAAACTACAGTATGATGGTGCTTTTCCGGGGAGGTATGTTATCCTCTATGCTGGGGGGAAAGGATAGTTATGTTCCTATGCCACAATTTAAAATGCTCAGAACCTCTGAAAAGATGCACTGTGTTTACTTTAGGTATTAAAATATTTGCAGTCTTAACTTTAGAGGCCCTCAGGCTTCTAAATGAAGGAACTTCTCTTCTGTACTATGCCGCCTCTACTTTTAACAGCGACTGTGAGAAATTTTCTGGTTTTAACCCAAGCTCTCTGTCTTCCTGGATTATTTTAGCAAATATTTTATACTGTACACTTTAGCACATATTACACTGTACACTTGAACTTACCATAGCATTTTTATATCTATGCAAATTCCCTCTGTCATCAAGGAGGTGAGTATATTGCATCCTAGCAATGAAACCTACGGGCTGGACCCTGCAGGGGCAGAGCAAAGTGGCATTAGGTAGGATAGAGACTCTCAGCAGAAAACTGCCTTGCACCATGTAAATTACCAGTAGTAGAGCTGGAGGAGGTATCGTCACCCTAATTTTACTCATGCAAAGGTGAAAGGAAGTGAACAAAGTGTGCATGGAAGAAATGGAATCTCCCCATGCCATACTTGTGTTGTGAGGGACCCACTCTAGCAGCTGGCACAGTCAGGCAAGGAGTTTTGCGTTTCTGGCTTATATTGGCACTGCTTGTCCCTGAATCGGGGAACATCAGCTGATTCCCTGCAATACTGGAGCTGTGTTTGGATGTGATAGAGAGTTGAGGCATTCAAAACTTTTATGACTGCTGTCTGAATTCTTTAAAGTTTTGGGATTTGGTATCCAAATAGAAATATTGTCTGGGAAAAAAGCTGCCCACCCAGTGCCAGCTTTCTATTTTAGGCCTAGCAAGGAGTGGTGAAAAAGTAAACTTTTGAAATGATTTAATTATACGGTGAAGCTTGTAATTTACTTTGGAATAGCAATTTTAACAATTTTACCCATAGGTTGTGTGTATATATGATAAGTGCCTGCAATCCCTTTAATGTTAAAACGAAACTCGTTAACACTTCTTGTCTAGCAAGAATCCTTTATCAAAATGTGTTTTAAATCTGTGTTTCCTCCCTTTTTGTTTAAAAACCCAGTAATCTGTAACTTTGCCAGCCTGCATTATAATTTGGACTTTTGAAGTCAGCAGAGACTTCCATTGGCATCAGTGGAAGCAGGACTGGATCTGTACACCCTTTTCTTGAAGTCATTCAAGTGCTTGGATAAATGCACAGGGTTTATAGGGGCTAATCAATTCTGTTAATGTAGATAAGCCTGTTCTGCAGTGCTTGGGAGAGCTGTGGCAAAGTTGACTGGCAGCAATGTGCTTCAGCCAAAGACATGAATTTGAGCCTCTGTTTGAATTCCTGCCAGAGGCCCAGTTGAAACAGGTTCCGAGATCAGAGGGATGAGAAGTGGGCATATGTGGTGACTGCTTCAATTCCCAGTATGGCGTTGGCTATGGAGAAGGGTCAGCTTACCCACACTAAATGGGCCCAAGCAGGCTACAGCTGCCTGCGGTGTTAGGGCTATAATGATTGAAGGTCTTATTTATTTATTTTTTAGAAAAATTTAAATTAAACGCAAGGGGAACATAATTGTAATTAAAACTTATAAATTAAACTTATTCCAGATGAAAGTGATTCTATTATACTTAAATATTGTTATAGTGAAATGAAATCCAGTCTAGTTAGTTACTTCTAGGACTGTAATACTTCCAACGTAAACTGTACTTGCTTCGTTGGTAGGCATGATTGATTACAGTTTTCAACTTGATTAACCTCCAGGAATGCACAGAAGAGAAATGCTGAGGAAAACAGAAAGAAAGGAAATGGGAAATTTACTGTGCATCAGGTGTGTGTTTTGAGGGTTTTGTTGTTGTTTTTTGTTTTATAGGCAAAGTCAGTGTTAACAGAATAGGAGAACTCTTGACGTTAGCATCCTTCCTGTTTCAGCTAGATGGTGCTACGACCAGTTGAAAGCAAAATCTAATGTCCATCTTTCATGGATGTGCGTCTCGAATTAGCTGCAGGCAGATGGAAATGGATGATGGATCACCATCTAGGTACCTAAGGATTTGGAGATGTGCTTGGGGAAGGCCCTCTGGAAGAAATCCTGTTGATTCCAAACCCATCTCTAACTGGCTCCTTTCCTCTTTTTCTCTCCTTTCATTGCGTTTCATTTTTCTGGGCCTACTTCACTAACTTCTGGAAGCTGCAATAATAAGAAGTTTGGGCAAATGAAAGAGGATGGTTGCATGACCGTGGAGGGTGTTTCTGCAGTGGTCTGTAGGCTACTTGTTTCTAAGTCACCTGCTGACAGCTGAGCACTGTTTCCTGGTTTCACAAAGCTCATCTTCTCTTTTTAGGAAGATTGCTTAGAAGTTGGAGGTCGCTCAAGGCGTACTAGGAGGTTTTTTATTTTTCTGTGCTTTTTCTGTGCTCTTAAAAACGAAATGACATGAACTGTACTTAATCAGTG
The DNA here is from genome assembly GCA_002844005.1 of Limosa lapponica baueri. Lineage (NCBI taxonomy): Eukaryota > Metazoa > Chordata > Aves > Charadriiformes > Scolopacidae > Limosa > Limosa lapponica. The sequence continues at coordinate 794,902 of KZ505802.1, read as the reverse complement.
AATCGACAATTGGCAAAACATCATTTTGGCCTGGAGGTGACCGTCAAGCTAAATACCCAGTCTCTGAATTTCCCAGACTTCCACAGGTTTCTGCTGGAGATTTCCCTTCTGTAGCACTTGAATTTTGCTCTTGAAGAAACAGGGAAGATATGAAATAATATTGTGGGTAACAGCTGATACAGGTGCGTAGAGAATACGACAGCATCTAATTGTAGGGTGCTGATGGAGGAAAGGGTTTAGGATTATCTTCTTTCAGAGTTTTTCTGATGACACAGGCAGGAAAAATCTCTCCTATGGGGAAGGTTTCTTATCTTAGCACTGAAGAGGGTATTTTTTTTTCCTTTTTTCCCTTTTTTTTTTTTTTAATGAATAACCAAAATATTTAACTGATAACATACAAGAGTTGCATGCTGTATATTTCTCCTAGACTTTTTAATGACATCCAAGCCTGTAGTATCTGTAGTGGTCTGAATTAATAATATGCATTGAAGTTGTACCATACATGTGCCAGAAGTGAGTTTGGCCCAGTGTTTTAAAAATGATCGCTTAGGCCTAGGTATGCTTGTTATGCCTTTTTGTTTTATGAAATACCTCTTTTGTGGTAAGTACATGTGCAGGAATCAATTAGTAATTGTGGATGACAGTTTTGCAGCTCAAAACAGGAATTGTGCTCATAAGCAGAAATAAGTATGTGATGTAAAAGGTACTGTGATTTTGAGGGGGAGAGGGAAAACTGCTATAGGGAAAAAACAGTGATATTATGCTGCTTATGTAAACATGCATGTCTTTGTAAACCTAGTATATTTAGTGAGGTTTGGGTTTTGAAGGCCCAGTAATATTCAAGGGAAACAAAGCTAACATAAGGGCCCACTCTGCTATCTTTAGATATAAGTATATTCTGACTTAATTAATGTTTCAGCAGGGTATATCTGTGTGGAAGAGCCTGCTGTTTCTAAATAGCATGGCAGCGTCCATTCTGCTGGACAAATTGCCCCACTGATAGAATTTTTGAGTGAAATTTGATATCTGGGAAGATGCTGCAATTATTATTTTTCTGGTAATGCTATTGGAGTAGATTAGTTTTTTTTTTTTTTTTTTCTAATGCTGTGGAAAACCTTGAACTGCCAAAGCTATATTTCACCAGAGTTTGTGAGGGAAGGAAATAAAACAGTGTGACAGTTAATTATGATCACGGCAGTTGGACTGAAAAGACGGACTTGGCAGGTGCTCCTTGCTGACAGGTTGCCCCTGCAAAGCCCTGACAAAAATGTCAGACTCAATAAAAATCCCTCAGACTGTGCGAGTGAGGCGACTCTTACGTGGGAGTGTGCTGGCAGGGGGCTTTGGTATTTCAGGAACCTTTTACCTCTATCATTTGTGGAGAAGTTGAGAGTTCTGCCAGAAAGGTCAATTTCAACCTATATTAATTTTTTGATATCAACCATTTTGTCATGTCAATGAGTTTTACATTTGTTTTGATATGAAATTATTTCCAGAGATTCCAGTGAAAGAATTATTTGAGATGATAGGATGTCCACAAGTATTTTTAAAACCCGTAAATTTTGATTATGATTGCAATTCTTTTGCTAGGGGGAAAAAAAATAATAAAGGCATCTTTTATCTGTATGTAAATCTTGCCTGATATGACATTTTGGAAGAGAAGGTGGGCTGTACTCCCTTCTCACAAAACCTGCGTTATAGATTTCAGCTGTGTGGAGATTAATCCCTCTGCAGTTATTTATCCTGGATACTTCTCCTGAGGTCTGCCTCTTCGACCTCGCAGATCTGCCTGAGGTAGGGTCATCTGTACAGAAATGGGGCTTTTCAGGAGAGGGGCCCTCACAGACTTCCTTCTGCTTTTGTAGCTTCACAGTTGCTGTGAATTGAAGAGTGCTCCAAATGTCGTTGTGTGAATATTTCCTGCGTTCCTACATCTACAGTTATAGCAGCGTAACTAAAGGTCCTGATTCTCAAACTCAGGTGTTCAGACAGGCTTCAATGCCATTGAAGTCAGTGGTGAGGTGAAGAGTCATTGGTTCTCCTTAACAGGATTTAAATTGTGATTGAGACTTAAATACATTTTCCACTGCAAATGACATCTGGTGTTCTGAAAAAACATTCATTCCATTGGTTTTGGAAGTGTTCTAAGTTGTCAGATGATGCATGTCTAAGTGTACATTTGCATTAGCCTGCAGGGATGATGCTTACCAAACTTTGTCATGAGGTGAAACCATAATGACTGCATTTTAGTTTTCAAATATTAAAAAAATCTGTTAGATAAAGGGAGGAGGGGGAAAGGAAGAAAGGAAGTTAAATCAGTAAAAATGTATAAAACAAGAAGTCAGTTGCTGTCAAAAAAATGCTTATAGCAAGAAGGGTAACAGATTTAAATCTGGTGATATCATACATCTGGTTATGTCTGGAAACAAAATCTTCTTGACTTGAAGAACTATATAAGCTAGTGAACTGTATGCACTCCATGATGCAGTGATAGAATTGGGCTGCAGTTGCTTTTTATATCCTCAGGAAGAAGTATAAGAGTGGCTTAGGATGTTCAAGGGGAAATGTTGGTGCCCACTGAGATCTGAATCCAGCTGATTAGGACGGTCGTTGGATAAGGCCGAAGGAGATAAGAAAAAGAAAAGGTGCTATGGAGATCCTTCAGCTGCTATACTGAATTTGGAGCTGGGGCTCACAATCTCTCAGTTCCATCAGACAAGGCCAGAATTAATTCAGATTAATTGTGAGGCTTTGGTACACTGTAGAATGCATGTTGTATTCTATCAAAATGTGTGTTGGAAGTACCTTTAGTGAAATAAAATACCAAGAACAGGTTTTGTTTCCCATATTCACCTCCAATAGTCTGCTTTAATCCACAGATAGTCTTACCTGACGAGCTTTTCCTATTCAGGAAGCTTCTCTGTTGGTAAGTGACGTGCCTGCGCTGGAGCGCACGTGTGCTTGGTCTGAGACTGGCGGGACACCTCCAGGATTAGCTTAAATATCACACGGGGAGGATATCTGGCTCTAACTAATGTAATAAACTAGTAAGCAAACACATTTTTTGCCTTTAAAACTCCTTCACTAAGGATTTTAAAGAAAGAGGGGCTGGCAAAAAGATTAAAATAACAAGTAGCCTAAAGACTGATTTATTTCGTTAGGGCAACACAGGAGATTACTTGAAATTCCCAGGCCCTTATGGAACAGCCAGACTCCTCTTTGCTCACACGTTTTTTATTTTGAAGCGGAGGGTATTTCTGGTTAGGGCACGGCTCGTGCGTATGCACACCCGTGCACACATGGCCCTGCGTGGATTGTGTGAGCGGCTTAATTCCTACTGCCTGGATTTGCAGGCGGCGTGTTGACAGGAAATTAGTTTGTACCAGGACGTGCCTTTTGAGGACTATTTCCATGCAGTTGCGATGATGACATCAACGTGTGGAGGTCAGGTAGGGGGGGTTGGAGACAGCCCCTTGGCTGGAAGTTGGTTTTGGCAGCGCCTCCGTGGGACTGGAGGGTTAATCAGAACTTGTTTCTCTGGCTGCCGTTTGCGTCAAAAGTCCAGGCAGCCTTAATGAACGTTGCCTATGTTAATTTGAAACCCTTGCTGGGAAATCATGGGAAAATGGAAAAACGCATACTTGCGTGTCACCCTTCAGCTTAACAGCTTGGGCAGCGCTAGGGCTCTCGGAGCACATGGTGCAGCTCTGAGCAGCTGGTAAAGAGATCTCTCGCTGTAAACCTGTGCCTGCCTGTGATTTTTATAGGGTATCCTGTTAAGCCAAAAGCTAATTTGCTGTAGGCTCTGTGCTAAAAACGGTGCATCGTGTGACAGCTTGGTGAACTGTGTAAATAAAAGCACTGAAACTGGAGATTCCTGGTGTCATAGGAATGAAGACACCTCTTCATTTGGTATTATTTTTATTATTCATAGATTTTGTGTATGTGGTTTTAAATTATTTTTTTTTACTCCACTTTTAATGGATAATAATAAAGCCCCTAATAGTGCATTGGTATTCCCCTTGATGGTTTCAGTGGTATTATGCCATCAGTGATTGCTTAACTACAATTTTATGATTATGCCCTAATTGCATGAAAGACTTTGCAATGTACATTCCCCTGTAACAGTGGGGGTTTTCTTTCAAATAAACACTTCTTTAATTTATTTTTTTTTCAGTCTGAAGCTTGTAAGAGAAGTGTTTATATTGGGGAAAGATGTAATATCCGCTCTAGCCACCTCTCTTCAAAACCAAGTATTTCTTTGTTTCCTAAAAAAGAAAATAAAAAAAATAAGCATTTCTCCCAAAGTCTTCTAGCTTCAGATCATCTCATATAATGTTAACATTTTGGTCCCAGTCTTACCATTATTTTTTCCTTTGCTTAGCTTTTTCTTGTGTGCAGTCTATTGGGTATAAAGTTGAATAAATGTGAAACTTATGCAAGATGGGAGGCCTGAATCCCTACTGAGACTGGCTTATGTTACAAAGTTGATTTTAATTTCCTTTAAGCTCTAGGTCCTTCGAAAAGCATTTACTATTCTTGTCCAACACCTGAAGTGTTTTATCATGATCAGCCCTCTATAAGTCAATGGGACTGTGACCCATGGGTGTATTAGAAACTCTCTAATATCACTTGGGAATTTCTAACGTGGCTGCAGCAAACCGAAAAGCTGACGACTGGCTAACCCAAGTCCCTGCTCTAATATTTCTTAGCAACCTAAATATTCTGCTAGCCAACATTTATTATAGCTCCTCAAAGATGTTTTCCAGACTAGGTGTGATGAGTTAACTGTTTTGCACTAGAAGATTACAGAACCAGTTGTAGAATAGGAAAGCTAGATAATTTATTTGGAGACCTGTACGGCAGGAATGGGGTCATTACTGCTGCTTTGGCTCCGGGACATTTAGGAAGGAGTCTGATTGAGGGCGTACGGCTGGTGGGTGGCAGTGCTGCAGCAATATATATGCGTGTAATAACTATGCAACTATACGCATGTATTCTCTATCTGTTGGAAATAATTGGAGCACTTATATTTTAAAATCTCATATTTATTTTTGGAAACTAGCATTTGGCAGGGTAATTGTACATCGTTTGTGTATGTAGGTGCTTGTATATCATAGAATCATATATCTGCATAAACATTTAAGAGTACTTTTGGAAAAAGTTTGAGATTAAAAAATTCTCCTAATGCTACGTACATTTGGTGTGATGGTAGAAAAATGTACACTGCTGGAAGAAACCTGGCCTTATTTTAAGTATCAGACTTCTCTTCGCTTCTTAGCGTGAAGTTAGAAGGATCCAGAAGAATTGGAGAGATTAATTTTTTAAAATTGTACTGAAAAGGGCCTGTTTAAGGGTAGAGAGAGGAAGCCCTCCTGTGTGCAGCGGAGCGGGGAATAGCCCTGGAAGAGCAGTCCTGTCGGTGAAGGAAGATGTAAGCGTATGCATGCCCGTCCACAAGTGAAGGTTGTGTCAAAAACAGTGAGGCTTTTGGGGTGTGCCAAGAGCAGGGCTCCTGGTTTCTGGCAAAGGAGGATAAACCCCTTTTTCGGCACTATCTGGCAGTCCCCAGCCGCTGTCCCCAGCCTGCTTCAGCTTCCCTGCCCCTGCTCAGCAGAGGGAACTTTTGGGACGAGCAGCTGCCTGTGCTCGCTCCAGCCCCCTGTATTTATATAGAGCTGGGTGCCACAAGGAACACATATATATCATTTGTGTAGTGCGCCTGCCAACATATGAGTGTATACAGTTGTCTGTGTATGGTCCTAGCATCTCCTAGGTCTAGTGTCCTTTCAAAAATAAGGAATTACATGGTGTGTAGTCACCTATTTTTTGTAATGTTTCAGAAATAAAGCCCTTTTATGTAGAATTAGAAGGATGTTATAGAGAACACAACTGTTCATGAGATGTGTTATTTATCACAACATGTGTTCCTGGTCTCTTGGTTTGATTTATGCAATGTCTTCCTTTTACGCATTCTTTGTTATTCGTTTGAATATATGCACATGCACACAAATGTATGCGCACACATATTTATATGTCAAAGAATTGTCTGGGAAGAAGGTGATACATCATTTGGCTATTCTTCTTAAAATATTAGAAGGTTTAGTGAAAATAATAAGAATTTATTTCTATAATGCTTTTTGTTCCATATAGTTAAGCAATTTGAGCAAATTTTCTATATACTTCAAGGTTACCAGAGTTAATTCCAAACTAAAAACATAAAGGCGTAGAATCCTTTATGCTTTGTCTGTTTTGGTTTTTCACATATTGGTGATTTCAAAACTGAAGTTTTCTATTTCTCAGTCTTGGGTGGTTTTTTTCCTGGTATCTGGAAAATCAGCTGGGTTAAAGGACTGACAATGCTATTATGAGGCAGTTGGTCAACACTCAATTTATTCTCATTTGATGGGGAGAACATAAAAATGCAGAGCAACTCTGCAAAATGCATAACTACCTAATTTTTTATACTGCGTGGGGTGCTGTAAGGGCTCACTTGGATAGTGCTAAAAATGAAAGTTTGTCTAACTAGTAAAGAAGCCGCATGAATTCAGTTATCTTAAAAATGTTTATTTCGGACATCCACATTGTGTTAAATCCTTACAGCCTACATAGCGGGGTAGTAAGTAATAAAACCTCAGTTGCTTTACTGAATAGCAGGAAATCTTTTGAAGGACTAATTTTCCAATTTGCTTTTGCTCACTTCACATGGCTGATACTGTTTCAGGGATTGAAGGTGAAAATAAAAATCAGAAAGAATGAAGATAAAAAGACGGATCCCTGTAAATTGAAAAGAACAGTATATTCTTTCCTTACTCTAATTTCCTAGGAAGGGAAAGCTAATGCTGTGACTTTTTTTTAAATCAGCTCTTCAGGTGCTGGAAATGTAGCAGACCGTGTCTTGGCTCAGTTGTTAACGGAAATGGATGGGATAGAACAGCTGAAGGACGTGACAATTTTGGCAGCTACAAACAGACCGGACATGATAGACAAGGTACGAATAGATGTACTGTCGTATATCCTCTTCTCTTGAGAAGACCAGATTTTGGTATAATTTCGTTCTCTTTTACTTTCCAAACTGTTGTCTAATCAATTTGATGATTAAGAGCAGAAGTTTGAAAATGAAGGCAAAGCAAAGGAAAGCTTAGCTTTTTTTTTCCTCTACAGAATTTTAACAGAAACAAAATGTTTTGTGATAGCCTTAAGTATCTATTTCCTAGAAGAAATTTTCCTTAAATCAACCTCATTGAACTTGTGCAATAACATTTCTGTCAAACTGCTTCTGTGGTTTTTGCTTCTGTTGTGTTTGTTTATGCAGGAGTCTGCTGGAGTTTGTTGGTTTCATTAGTTACTTCCTTTTAAAAGATTAAATATCTCCTCGGTGCCATTAGCCTGCTGCCAGCAATACGCTTTCCAACTGTAAACAGTGCAATTTCTCCTTAGATCCTGCGGCAGCTCTGCTGGAGCTACAAGAACATTTCAAGTTTGCAAAAACGGGAGGGTTGTAACACATACTGCAGAAAACCTCCAAACACAAAACCAACCCAGCAGCCCTCTAGAAAATCCACTTTAAAACCGTCTACCACTGCTGTGTCTTCTCACAGCTAAGTGCAGTAGACAGACCAGTCTGAAGTGATTTCCTTTAAGATACATTTTTTAGTGTTGGTAAGATTCTTTATTCCACAACTTTTCACCTTCAAAATGTTCATGATTTTGCTGACAAGTTAATGAAATTTATTTTTCCTGATCTTTTCTAGGGTTTCTTATAAGTTTCTTAAGTATTTTTAATGTTAGCAAATTCTCCCATTTTAAGCTGTTTCTGGAGTAGTCTTTTCTGTTTGTCTTGGAGCATTCAGGCATAAAATACATATCAAGGGCACACTTTGAAAGTAAAGTTCATATATACATGAAGTCTTGAAAAAACCACTTGTGTTTTGGCTCCGAACTCAGCCTCTTCCCTTTTGAACTGAAGGAGGCCACAGAGCTGATGGTGTCTTGACAAAGGCTTACTTAGAACTTGGTTATACACTATCTGTGACCCTGCCGTGGCAAAGTAGAGCTATCAAAGAGTTTTCAGTAAAAGACGATAAAACTCATCAGTGAAAAATATGCTCATGCAAAATTGAAATTTTCAAGATTTCACTTTTTGTCAAATTGATTTCAGTTTTCTTTGACTATTCTTTGGGGTCAGACTAAGCTGAATTTGAAAAAGATCTGTTTGTTGAACAGAAGGTACGTTTCTTTCCGAGTCAGTTCAACATTGTACTGTGTTATCTCCATCACCACCTGGGAATTCAGTTCTCTGTCATTCTCCTTTTTGCTGGATTTCTCTTGGGCTCACAGTGAATGCTGTTTTCTTATATTTTAGTTTTTATTTGAAATATTGGCACACCAGGACAGTATTTATTTGAAATACTGGCGTTATTGGGACAGTACTACCATGTGTTGATGGTACAACCCTGCAATACTGAGAACTAAGTTAGATAGAACCTAAGTTACTAAATATATGCCAGCTGTACTTGTATCACTGATGCAAATCCAGACCTCTTAGCCTGGGATTGAAGGTTGTCATTTTAATATGGTGGGTGAAAATTTGACACCTTTTGTGCATCTGAATTTTACGGGGGTGGCGAACTTTTAAGAGCAAGCAGCATAGTTGTGTTTAGATGATAACATATCTTATGTGTTCTTTCCTCAAGTAAAGCTGATAGTCTTGACTCTAAATGTAAAGAAAAGGAAAAAGTAATCACACAGTATCTAGCTGTGTGATTATATGAATTTTATTAGCAAGAAACCATGAATGGATATTTTAGATTTTTATTTAAAACTGTTTTTACTGAGATAGAATGGGGAAAAAAAGAGTTCTGGTAACTTTGTATAAGGTATTCATTTACAGAATAGCAGAGCAAAATTGCACCAATCTGGAGAAAGGGGGATTTTAAATAAGATTTAAAGAGACTGAAGAATCACGTTTGCTTACATCTTGCTTCATCCAGACCAGACAGGCTATAGTAGACCAACATCTTCTCCTGGGTCGATGCAATATTTACAGTGCATGAGTTGCACTTTTTTTTTTCCCTAGAAGAAAGAAGACTGACAGCAGAAAGTGTTTGTATTGTGAACTGCACTTCACTTCACACTTCACACTTTCAACATAGGCTTTTAATTTACTTTGTGATCAGTAATCCCTTTGAAAAGGTAACATTTTTTAAGTCAATATAATATTTTATATGGAAATATCAGCTCAGTTCTGTATAACAATAAGTGAGTGTCCTGTTTTCATAGGTGTATGATGACTATACATTAATTTTTAATGCATGAACTTTACATGTGGTCTCAAGGCAAAGGCAGACTCTGTTCTCTACTTCCAGGCACTGGGAAGATGTCTGGTATACTTTTTGTGGCTATCTTTTAGCTTTTCAAACCAAGAAATCCTTGAGGAATGCATGCTTTGTAAGTTTTATATTATACGCTTATAAAATCAGGAATAATCGATTCAGCATCTTCATTTATGTGGCTGCTTCTTAACTGACAAATATCTGATGATTAATCTTTTGTCATTTGAAAGCAGCACGTGGGAATATCAAACGTAAGGGTGTTCCTCTGAGCCTACTGCAGACTTTATCATCCCTGCAAACACTGCAGTATGTTGTTTTCAGCTAGTGAATAGATTTTGAGTCAGACTTTATAAAGTTATGTTTAATGGTAAACTTGTTTTGACTTGTTACAAATGTCGTCTGTTAATAAGGTAATTTCTCTAAGATGTCATGTTTGTATTGAAATATTATTCCAACCTTAAGTTGTGTCCTATGCTTGTAGCACTGAACTACTTTGCATCCCATTCATGTGATGCTGGAAATACTTTGGGATAGTTTCCATTTTTCATAAGAAAATAAAACCGGCACGTACTGTTTTCAGCCATGTATGATACAGAAAGTGATTTCTCTTGGAAGGGAAATATTCTGGAACAAGATGTTCTGAACGTTCTTTGAAAGTGATACAGAAACAAAACACTCTCAGTCAGTAATAGTAGTAAAATCTTCCCTTTTATTCTTCATTTTGTAAGTAGAATCCATGAGCAATAATTGGAAAAATGTTTTTCGTTTTTGGTGAGTTACCCACTCAGGAGTGATTTTTTTGTACCTAAAACATTTTACAGTAACTGTGGAGCTGCTTACAATTCAAAGCTTGTGTGTTTTCCCATGTGTCAGTTGGCTTAACAGGAGAGATCACTCATCCCCACAAACCTCATGTAAAATACCTTGAACACTGTGTATTACTTGCTTAGCTTGAAATTAAATGTTTTATTCAGGCATATATGTGGACAAGTTTTCAGGCGTAGTCTGACAGATTTGCATGGAAGAAAACTTAGACCACCTCATAAGGATTTGTGTGTCCGCTTTTTCTTTTTCAGTGGAACATGTTTTCCTAGCCTTTTGGTACTGGGCTTATTTCTTGGGTGAGAAGGGTGAATTGCTATCATTACCTGCCCATGCAGAGATTTTTTTCCTCTTAAGCAGTGTTTCAATCTCCATTAGCAAGGGTACAGTGAAGGAAGAGAGACTGTCAGATCCCCAGGGACCTTGGTGAATGTTTCAGCGCAGGAAGCAAAATGCATATTGCTGCGGCATCAGATAGTTTTACCTCCTGCTGGGTCAAATTTGAATGTCAAACACATTAGCTGTGATGTAAAACACGAGGCGCTGAGTGAAGTGATGGCCTGTGGTATAGGATGACATTCTGGTGCTCCTGACAGCTTCACTTCTCCTTATCGTGGGGTGCAGAAAAGATGTATCCTCAAATATGCTATTTGCATAAGAATGACAGGATGTGATAGGACAAATGAAGATTAATGAGATGCTGTGCTGTCAGTGTTGCCCATTGTCTCTAGATTGATGATGGTCTGGATTTTGTCTGCGTTCATGGGCTTCAGTGTAGTTTAAACCAGAAACTACCCTGGCACATTGAATACTGAAGAGCTGAATCTTTACGAATGCTTTGTTAGTATAGGAGGGCTTGAAGTATTTTGTGCGCTGGTATCAGAACATGTGTTATGTGTATGTGCAGAGGATTTTTGCTGCCTCCTTTTGAATATTTATTTTGCTTTTTAAAAAATTGCTGCTCCCTAGCCTTCCTCTTCACTTTCTTCCACTTCCGTCTTCTATTCCTTCACCTGCAAGTTTTGCTGTTCCTTAGATAAGCTCTGTTGGCTTCCGTGTATTAACCACTGGGGTTCGAATTCAGCTTATTTAGTTTAAGAACCACGTGGATACTATTGAGTTGTCTGTTCTGCTTATGTGAACAAAATAAAACAAAACTGCAGCCTGTATTCCTCCTAGCAACTGCCAAGCAGTTTGGAAGAGTCTTTGGGGCAGAGAAGTCAAACAGAGGTTCATCAAGTTGATCTGACCCTCAAAATGTTGATTACTGTGTAGTTATGGGACACCCTTAATTTAAAGTAGCTTGTTTTGATGAAAATAAAAAATGCATGATAGAGCCATTTGGCAGAATCAGTAAAGAAAGTATAATTTCTTGCCTGCAGCAAAAGTAAATAATCTTTCCTCTTTAAAAACATCAAAGTTCTGTCTTTCTGAAGGCTTATGGAAGAAATTCAAATATTTAGGTTTGCAGTTTTACAAGTTAAAAGGAATAGGAAAGAATTTTGCATATTTATTCATTATTGTCTGGAAATGTATATGTGCTGTTACAAAGCAGGTGATGCTACAAGCATATTTAGCAGTTGGATGCAGTAGCACAAACTTAACTCACTACCATGTAATATATTTTCCTATTTATATATTTCTCTATTTGTGATTTCCATTTTGGTCAGATATATCTTACTAAAGGTGCTTCCTGTGTTACAGCTTTGACTTGGTAGGATTTCAGTTTTCCCAAATATAGTGTAGAGCTGTAGAGTTACAAGCCACATAATCCATCCGTCATGTGCTATGTTCCCCTCTGTGACAACCCTCCACCCCCTCCATTTGACCAAAGATCGTAAAATACTCTAGGTTGGAAGGGGCCCTTGGGGGTCTCCTGGTCCAGCCTCCTGCTTGAGCAGGGTCAACTTCAGTGTTAGGTGAGGTTGCTCAAGGCTGGTCCAGGAGAGTTTTGAGTTTCACCAAGGATGGAGTTTTCACAGCCTCTGGGCACCTGCTGAGCACCACCTTCACGGGGAAGATTTTTTTTCCTTATATTTAACAGTTAAGGTTGCTGTAACTTGTGCCTGCTGTGTACCTCTGAAGTGCCTGGCTCTGTCTTCTCAACAAACCATCCCACCATTCCTTACTGCTTTAGGTATGTGAACACAGATAGCGTTGTACATGGAATTATGAAGGAGAATTTTGTTTTCTTTTCTGTCCCTAATACTCAGGTGCAAAACCCCCGAATCAAGCTGTACCTGAAAGAAGGTCCCACCTATGCTAAGCTGCTTTAGTACTCTGGAGGCAGAAATGTAAATATCTAGCTTTTCGTTCTGCTCTGCATTGGATTTGGCTCAAGGATGAGCAGTCAAGCATCCCTTGGCCTTGCAGGGACTCAATATGAGCAGAGGAAAGGGGGTATGGCTCTGGCTGTCATTTCTCAGCGTTAATTCTGTACAGATTTAATCCAGATATGGAAAATGGGGGCACAAAACTAGGTGCTTTTTAGAAGGTGTGCTGGGACACTTACTGCTTGGCAAAGTATTTTATGACAGTTGAATAAATTAGTACAAAGTAACACTCATTGGAGTGAAATCTTTTTACATATTTAATTTGGCACGGCCATGTTACTGGAGATGAAGTCCAGCCTCGGGACTGGTAGAGATAACTAACAGGTAAGTTAGAATCATAGAATGGTTTGAGTTGGAAGGGACCTTAAAGGCTATCTAGTTCTACACCCCCACCCCCCACCGCCATGGGCAGGGACACCTCCCACCAGACCAGGTTGCTTAAAGCCCCATCCAGCCTGGTCTTGAACACCTCCAGGGATGGGGCATCTACAACTTCTCTGGGCAACCTGAGAAATGTCTCACCACCCTCAGAGTAAAGAATTTCTTCCTAGTATCTAATCTAAATCTACCCCCAGTTGCTAAACTGCTTTCCCTTCCTGATACCGTATTACTGAAATCAGTCTTATTCGTAGATGGCTTTGTAGACATCACGGGAATAGAACAGAGGGGGAAGAATTTTAGAATACGAATCCAAGTACTTAGATGGAACCGCCATGTCTCTCCACACTGAACCATTAATTATTATTTTTTTACTTTTAATGCTGAAATGCCTCTCTGCTTGTTAAAGGGCACTCCTCATATTCTTTTAAAGCCCTGGGATTAAAAATAGAGAGTGAGATTTTGTGGGTCTCCTTTTCAGTCAGCCAGCACCTAGAGTGCTTACATCATTTTGCCCAGGTGCAGATATGGTTCTTTGAAATAACAGAAGATGTGGGATTTCTTTTGAAGACAAGATTGTTCTGGAGCATATAATAAATTTTCAGAAAATGAAGCTTTAGGGAGAAATGATATCAAACTACATGCCATTGAAAAGAGGATCTGATATTCTAAAATAGTTTCACAATCTTGGCACCATGACATTTTCCATCAATTGGTTTTCTCTGGTATGTGTTTGGGTTTTTACATTTTATCTTGTTAAACTTGCAACTCTGACTAGGGCAAAGAGGTGCTCTGGAAAGTAGCTGTTTCTCAAAGGTCTAATTTTGCCTTTACTAATATCAGATGTTTACACTTCAGGTGACTAAGAGCTTACTAAGTTTATTGTTACAAAAAAGAAGAGCAGAAGAATGAACGAAATGATTTAAAAGTCATCACACATTCTTTTCACCTGTCAAACTGAAATGACTAAATAGACACAGTTGGTGAGCACTGCTGCTTACTGGCCAGGACTTCAAGTTGGTGATTTGAGGCTGGATTGCACAGTGAACCCCTAGTGCCTAAAGAGCCTGACCTCTCCGTTTGAATACAGAGGTAGCTTCTGTCTTCACATACATATGTATGAAGTTTCTCTTTAAGTCAAAAACTAGGTTTTAAGATTCACCTGAATCTCTCTCCCTTCCCCCACCTCCTTCCTCACTGATGAAAACTTTGTCTTCTCAGGAGTACAGCAAATAAAATATTTCCAGGTGTGCAAAAGTGATTTTTGTTTCCAACTATTCGATTGTCAGAGTGTGCCGGGCTGAGTAGTAAATCAGCCTTAAGGCTGCTATGGTTTTAAAAAACAAAATCTTAGTGGTGACAGCTGAAGAGCACAGTGACTTTTTCACTCAAGATTTATTACTTGCCTGAAAAGAAGGTTTGGAGGGAAAACTTGCTGGGCTGCATATTTTCTCCTTTAAGAGATATACTATAGGGCCAGGATAAGTTGGCTTTATTTTATCTGTGAAAACATACATCCAAACAATGTATGTAAAAATATAATAGTTTTACTTCAAATAGAATGGAAAAGTAAATATGCCTGCTCTTATTCTTTATAACGGAAAGCATTCCTTACATCAACTCAGTCATGTATTTTAGATTCATACTTTCTCTGCAACACATGCCAGAAAACTTACTTGAAGGTATCAAAGTGTATTTATTTCATTTAGAAAAGTACAAAGATGAGAAAGTAAACGCCAAGGGCCAAAGTTTGTTCTTATTCATACCTCGTAGATTCACAAGGTCCAGATGAGGAACACGGCGTGTTAGAAAACCTCCAGATTATCAACAAAGTGGGAAATTTGAAAAGCTCTTAGATTCATGGTTATTGTGTAAATACCATCCTTCCATTCAGTGAGTCTGTAACTGTGATATCAGGTGGATTTTTTTGGTGTTTTTTTTTTTTTTTAAACAGTAACATGGAAATTGCACCGTATTTTTAAGATAACATGGGAACATATGGGGATCAAATAATCACGCCTCTAAAAATGAGGTGCATTCGAGCAGTACGTGTAGACTGAGTATAAATTTCTAAATTTTGGGTTAGGTCAACTCTTTTCTTCGTGTGAAGTTAGTGACAAAGCAAGAAACTTTAGAGAAGTAACACTAATTTTATGTCTAAATTTCATGTACATGTGCAGCAAGTTTTAAATGCTAGAACTTGTGTGTATGCTTATAAAGGTACGGGTTTTTGCTTCCTACTTGAATTACTTGAGAACAGTCTATGTAATGATAACCTCTTCCTTCTAAATCCTTTCAATTCACACTTTCCACTTTGTGTCAGTGTTTGGGGTTGTGCAGGGGGAGGGATACAGCTCTCTAGAGATGCGTGGCTTGGCTCTGTTCCCATGGGAGCATCTTCAGGAGCTGTCAGGGCCTTGGTGGCTTGTAATTGGGGATACTGGGCTTTATGGCAGATAAGCAAAGCGCAGCAAGGTATATCACAGTCAGCAAGTTGGATGGCATGCGTCTTATATTTAATAAGCTTCTTTAGGGTCATGATAACAGTTAAGGAAGAGACATTCCAAAAAGTCTTGTTTTTTAAATATTTATGGGAGTGACGCTGGAAAGGATGTTAGTGTAATACTGTGAGCTACAGAAGCTAGAGGAGTAGCTGCAATTATGGTACTTGGGCTTGTAGCCACGGACACATTTAGGGCTTGCTTTGGAGTTGGTCTTCTGCCCAGTTTTCCTCTTTGTGGATGCAAAATGCACAGTATGTATGTAGGTTTTTGTGTATACTGTATTAAAGTGGCATTGTAGCGTACGTTGCATTTGTCGAGCACCCATGAGTTAAGGACTGCTACAGGTAAGATTGCGTGTACAATCCTAATTCATTCTTCTTTGTGCATGTGCATCATAATGCAGTCTTTATTTACGTTAATTAAAGTGGTATTCATTGTGCATGATTAATTAAATTGCATTAATTTAGAAAATTATTTTTTCAAGTCATTATGATTGCCTCTACTTTAATTACCTTAATACTCACATTTTCTTACTTTTGAGGACTTTGATTTACACTGTTTAAAATCAGATGAACAAATACTAGTTTCTGGGGGGGAGTATTCAGATTCCATTGTGTGGTGTCTTATTGAAATCTTCGTGGTTATCAGCAGTACAGGGCCCTCTGGAGCTGCCATAGAAAACTCATTTGCTTGAAATAGGTGGTAAATTTGCAACAATATTAAACGCCTTTGCTGTTCTTTGTGGGGTCTACTATGCAAGAATGGGACTTTTGCTTGTTATCCAGGATACTTTCTGACGGACAACATAAGAATGGGTAGATAAATTATTTTTTCAGTGGTAACATTTCTTCCAAATTTCTATAAGCGTAACTCCTTATATTCTTTCCTTGGTGTTTCTCCCTATTCAATTTGCCTGCTCTCTTTATGCGATAATCTCTTGGTCTGTATTTCTTATGTCTACTGACTTCATGATATTCAATAAACTATTCATCTAATTTCAGTATGATTCTTGCTTCTTATCTGTTTGCTCAGTAAACATCAATTTTTTCCCCCATGCTTGCACGTCTCATTGAATGCATTCCTGCCCAGCCAGGACTTCCCAATTCTTTTTTCTCTCAGGCTTCCACATCTAGAGTCGTTTTTTAATGAGCATCAGTTTTGCCCCAGTGTCCAGACTTTCAGTTTTCAATGTGTTCATTCCTCCATCAGCCTTTTCTTTTTTGTGGAGTCAGCTCTGGTGTCCTCTTTCTCTTTCTCCTGCTTGACTAGATTCAAGTGACTCAAATAAGAGGACAGGTAACTTCCCTGCTGTCATTTTTGGAAGCCTGCATCCAGCATGGCCTGCAGACTCAATGGAGCCTTGGAAAGATCAGTCTTGTAGTGGTCAAAACTTGGAAAACATATCTGCAAGATGTCAAGAAACCTCACAAAGATTTTTCAGATTGAGCTGTTTCAAGTCCTTCCAATGTGGTCAGGTCTCAAGACTTCCCTCCAAAGGTTAGGGTGAAATAATTTTATTTTTATTAATTTTTAAAAATTGTAAATAAAGCGACATTTTTCCTGGTCTCCTCATGAAACAGCTGAAATGTTTTGACTGGAACGTTACAAAACAAATCAGTTGAAGGCAGCCAGCCAGCTTGGAAAGGACAAGAAGGTCAAAGCTCAGAATAGCATAAGCTACTAAATGCATGATCTTATAATATAAAATGTTGAGTGACTTCTATATTAAGTGTTGATACTTATCTCTCCCCTAATAGGGTGGAAGCTGTTTCAGTAAAAAAGGAAGTCATGGTGAAATAGAAAGCCCAGCATTGTACATATCACTGGTTTAGTATCGATCATAAAGGAGGGCAGCTTGGGAGGATGAGATGGCCAGTGCATGGTTTCATTGTTTGGTCGTACACTTCAAGGTGGTGACCTTTTCAGTTTTAGTTTTAGGTTTAGAAAACCTCTGAACCTCAAAGCTTTATAATGAGCAAGTTGAAATATGATCAAGCTCTCCACATTAGTAAAAGAGTGTTGAAGAGCTGTTGAATGTAGGGATTAGCTGATATGCACTTGTTTCTCAGTAAGGATATTATTACTCTTTTGTTTAAGCTTATTTATGGATATTAGATGCTATAATTAGTCCATTCAGTTGATTAGGACCATTTTTTTTGTTTGTGAAATCTCTGTGGGGAGAATGAAAAACAGGACATCATAGGCAGAATTTCCACGAGTTGATTTTGTGTGTGTGTGTGTGTTGAAAGAGATCCCGCTTTACATTTCATTTGCTCCACCAGTGATGAAAGCTGGATGTCCTGCACACGACGTACATACTGCTTAGCCATAAATAGAAATACCATTCATGTGCAGCATATATAACAATGAAAGATAATAGATTTGTTCAGGAAAAACAGGTTCTTTCTGTAAGATCTTAGTTATTAAAAAAGGAAAATTCTTAACATCAAGATATTGAAGGCAGTACTATAATAATGTAGCAAAAGAGGAAAAGGGGACAATCTGGGGGTCATTGACTCATAATAAGTTGTTTTAATAAGGTATGTGGAAGGATTGTTATGCATACATGCAGGAGAGCAAAGCTAGTCCAAATGAGACATTAGCATCTCTTATGAATAGTGGAAACTTGCGGGATGACTATTTAGGTCACTGGAGTACCTCAGGGTTGCATATGCCAGTGTAATTTAATAACAAAAGCTTGTTTGAAGCTCTGTGTGATTTGATGTATATACAACTGTAAGAGTTGGCTCAGAATCATGACAGTTTGCTGGATTTTTGGGATAGCCTAGAAAAAGGTGTAGACTGCAAGGCGTATGAGGCTGATTGAGAGAAGGGTCTGAAAGGCAAATGAGTGTTTTGATTGAGTGGTGCCAGGCAATGGCTGGTAGGACTCAGCAGTTCTTCTGGAAATCTGAAGTGATTGTTCCTTTTGAGGGGTTATGTCTGTTACATGTTCTTACTTACTTGAGGAATTTAATTAAACAGGGTGTAATTACTTTTTCCTTTGTTTTAAACGTAAGTGTATTCCCTCCATGGCAAATTACGCTTTGTGCTACAGAGAAGCATATACCAGATGTACAGAAAAGATTTTGGAAAAGTCCTCTCTTAATTGTGCTTTGTACACGCTTTATAAAAATATTCTATTTGCCGCCTACAGTATCTTTTTGTGTTACTGTTCCCTGTCAGGTGCTGAAACAGGTGATTTTGGGAACTGTTCCTTTGTTTTGGTGATCACGTGATACCGACAATTCTTGCTTTGAATTACTCATCTCCTTCAAGCCTAAAAAGGAGCTTCTTCATTTTTTCTAACCACTCCTTTAGAAAGGATGTGTGTTCCATTTTCCCATTAATAGACTCCCTCAAAATTATAATTCCAACATAAAAAAAAAACTGTTATGAAAACAGATTTTAGAAAATAGAAAAATCTAGTAGGAGATTAGTTATGTACGTTCAAGTTACACTGCTGCTCCTGTTATCTTTCCCCTGTAACCTCACATCAATAGCTGTAACTCTCTATAACAAATTCTTTCCATCCCTACCCCCTCTGTTCCTCCTTCTCTCACACACCCCCTCACCCCCCATCCATTTTGTTATTTACTGTACAGGGAGTTTTGTTTTGGAAACTATGTTTGGGAACTGGGTTGGCAGGATGATAGAAAAGGATGTCAAAACTTGTGTTAATGCCACTAGACTTTTTCTCAGGTGAAGACAGAGAGAGCTAATGGAATATGAAGATAAATAAACAAAGGTAAATAAACCTGTTGAAACACTGGGCTGTTTATTCAGAGGGCTGCAGCCATGGCATATGGCCATACATTATGGCCTGTGTATGAATACATTTCTGTGTCACATGCAGTAGTGCCTTCTAAAACCCTGCTAAGAGAAGGGAAGGCAAATTAAGTAGCCATCACTTCACAGATGGGAGAAGAAGTGAAACATCACTAACTTTCTCATTCATGTTTCATGGACAAGTCAAAAAACAAAACAACTTTATGGGCATTTTGGGAACTGTTTCTGAACAGAGCTGCTGCTGAGTTTTCACATTCTCTCAGGAAATAAGCAAGAATGATGCTTTTCATGCCAAATCATGCCTTTGTGCCCCAGTTCCATACGTTTCTGTGCTCTGTTTCTGGCAGAGCAGCTGGTTCTCAAAACAACTGATGTGCAAACCTGAAACTTTACCTTTCCCTGGTGCACACCCCTTCTACCTTGCTACGAAGCTATGTAATAATTTCTTTACAAATAAAATAAAAATCAACTTCCGAATAACTGGTGTGGATGATCAAGGTGGTCCTATGCAGAATGAAAGGAGAGCCAGCTGTTCCTTGGACAGAAACTGTTTTATGCCTTTGATCATCCTTGCTTATATCCTTCCTGAGAGAAAGGGTCCAGGACTGCATACAGTATCCAAAGTGTGGGAGCAACATAGATTTGTATGGGTGCATAATGATACTTTCTGTTCTGGTCTTTATTCTTTTATTAGCAATTGTGAATTTTTAACACTTGATTTGCTTTTTTGACTGCTGCCAAGAACTGAGCTAAAGTTTTCATCACAGTGTATTAAAACTAGAAGTGGTAATGATTCATCTCAGAGCCCATCCATTTATATGTGAAGGAAAGATTGAATTTCCCATGTTCATGGCTTTGCATTGACTTACATTGTATATTATCCAGTTGCTAAGTCTCCTGAGAGTCTTGGACTTTACCCTCAGTCTTCATCCTTGTTGCTTTGAATGACTATATCATCAAAAACTATGGCTCCTGTAATACATCATTTCTTTGGTATTAGACCTCATAAAGGAGATGCAAATTTTATACAGGAAAAATAGTTGAGATGAAGGGGTCTGTATTGTGTCGCAATAGAGAGGTAACATAGGAAAGGCCTATACCCTGCCAGTACATGCTGTTATCTATAGACAAATCCTGACAAGCACAGT
The DNA here is from genome assembly GCA_002844005.1 of Limosa lapponica baueri. Lineage (NCBI taxonomy): Eukaryota > Metazoa > Chordata > Aves > Charadriiformes > Scolopacidae > Limosa > Limosa lapponica. The sequence goes on along the minus strand of KZ505802.1, from coordinate 774,593 downwards.
TGGCCTCTTATTGAAAACAGAGGAATGAGAGATAAAGCATCACACAATATAATGAGCTTAAGAGAATTTGAATTCCTTTGCAGTGTTGTACAATGGTTCTGGAAAGGAAAGGGAGAAGAACAATAAGGATGGCAACTGTTTTTGCTATGTCTTTTCAGAAATGACCGTGATCATACAATCATAGAACGGTTTGGGGTGGAAGGGACCTTGAAGATCGTCAAGTTCCAACCGCCCTGCCATAGGCAGGGACACCTTCCACTAGACCAGGTTGCTCAAAGCCCCATCCAGCCTGGCCTCATGTGATAGGTGAGCTGCAGGTTCTGGTGTTGATATCTTTGTGGAATTAAGTCCTGTGACTGAGAAAAATAAAATAAAATAAAATAAAAATCACAGATCGACTTCCAGCAGGCTGAGAAATCATTTTTTGTACAAAGAATGCCTTTCTGTTAGAGCTATTGCACACTAGTTAGCATTTATTAAAAATAAACAAGTAGAAGCAAAACAAAATTAAAAAACCTTTTTTTTTAAAGACAAACATCATTGTAAAAGAAGGCTGTCTTCGTACCACAGTGTACCTTGTCATTGTGTGGAGAGCATGAGCATGCCCATATTTTTATAAAGAGGAAAATAGTGAAATAGGCAGTCATTGAGCGTAACTAGCTGCTACGGAAAAAGTAATCTGTAAGGAGGACCATGTCTTTACAGTAGGCAGCGATGCACACAGAAAAATACTGAATGCTAGCTGGGTCTGGGGGAAAACAAGCGCCTGACAACGATACAGAAAATGGAGGTTATCACAGAGCTGGGTCTTGCAGACAGAGTGCACTTAAGATTGCAAATAGCTTAACTGTGTTGCAGAAGTTGTTTTTCTTAGCAGTGAATATTTTCTGCAGAAGTCACTGAGCGAGAAGCGGCAGCGTTAGCCAGTTTGCAAGGCAAGTCTTATTCCATTACTTAACAGGGAGGCACGTGAGATATGTAAGCAAGAACACACGCCAGGGTGTGTGTGTGTTCATCAGTCAGCGTATGAGGTGTGTGTAATTGGCAAACACACACCTTGGAACATGTTCCTGCACTTATAAAATGGCCATTTATTTTAGTTTTATTAAGGAATGTAAGTACTCTGTGCTAGCTTACAAAATTATCTTTTTATGTTGTTTTTTTTTTAAATAAAATTGGAACACCATTCTTTCATGCATTTAATACTGAAGTGTGCTAAAGTCTTTAAATAACTGGTTTAGTGCTTAAGTACCATTTTAATCTGATATCTGAGCTTCTCTGTTGTCTTCATGCACTAATGATGCCATTTGAGTGGGTGTAAGGAAATGTAACTGGCTTCATCCTAGATTTCCCCATTAATTCTTATTCCTTGTGCTCTTCGGAGCTTCCCTGCCTGTACTTAGAAACAGTGCATTTCCCAGGGCAGTTAGAGTGCAAACCTTATTATTCACCCAGAAACATTGGCTACAGAGGATATCACTCTTAAATAACGGTTTGATTCTGTGCAAAAGAAATAAACAGTTCATTTCTTAAATGAAAGGTATGTCTTAGCGATATTCAGCAGTACTAGCGTGTGACAAATAGCACACTTTTTTTGTTTAGAAAATAGTGGGGTTTTTTGTCTTGCTCATGTGTGCATTTTGCTATCAGTATGTAGACTGGCCACACCAACAGGGAGGTATTTTATGATGCTGCTTCAGCTGTCTGCCAGCTCTCCAGAAAAACGTTGTCAAGGGATGGAAGAGTGCAAAGAATTGGTGTGAAGTGGCAATAGGCTGTGCTCCTCACTGCAGTTATGGCCAGTGTAGTGCCTGTAGAAGAATGATACCTTCTTATTGAAGACCTCTGCTATCCTTTATGCATCCTGAACAGGAGTGCTTGTAGCAGTGATGGAAACAAAGTAAAATAGCTGTAATTGCTGTAGGCACTGTAATTGAGGCATTAGGTGTTGTTCCGTCACTACTTCTTGAGAAAATTACTGATTAACATTCACAGAGGACAAAATTCATCTCTCTGCTATGACTGTGCAACCCCACTGTGTCTGAAGAGATTTCAGAATTATGACTGAAGGGGAGGTCTTGTCTTTCTTCTTTTTGGGTTACTTTTATTTCTGTCAGACAGAGCAAGAAAAGGAAAGAAGCCACCAGTGAAGGTCCGAGGTCATTAGCAGGATTTGTACAAAATTGTTTACAAGTTTTTTGGAGAATGGGGAATCTGTTCTGTCTTTGTTTTGCATGTGAAAATAGAGTATGTTTCACAGAAGATGCCACATCACAAATAAAGAAACTGTTTAAGCAGACACATTTCCACAATAAAGGCATGTTTTGATGTGATCTGCCAGCAATGCTGTGACGGAACACAAATAATGGAAGTTCTTGGAAAAGGAAAAATATGAATTAGAACCATTAACCTTCTGAGACACTGAATATATTTTAAAATAAATGATTTTAATTAGTACTGTTCTAGGAGAATAAAAGTTGTGGTTTGATTCAGAATCGCCAGAATTTGTGTACCTGGCGTGCCACCTGAAGTTCTGGGCTCATAGAAAAATCCGAACTCATTACTCAAATGGCAGCCTGTGGTTTTTTTTTGTGGTGAGATTTCCATGGGTTTACTTTTTATTCATGTGGATCTTATTCTCATAAAAATACTGATAGAAAAGATCTTAACGTGGAACTTGAGTAGGTTTGCTGGAACTCCTTCAGTCCACACTCAAGCCTTTATAACTGTTTTCTTTTCCCATAAGCCAAAGGTTGCATTTGTTTCCAACGCTGGAATCATTTATGCATAAGCTGTACTTTAAAGCTAGGCATGTATTTGAATGTATGCAGAATCGGTGTTTCAAGAACTAGAAAAAGGTGACTAAAGTTAGTATCTGATTAGGCAGAAATATACCATGGATACAAACTGGGCTGTGACAGTCATTTTGGCAATTTGGAACCTTTTGGGTTGTAACATTGTCTGCTTGGATAAATATAATCACTTGATTTTTCTACTTTTCTCATATAATAAAGAAATGAGAGAACTACAGCTTTGCTGATGGAACAAATTGAGAGGAAGAAAAGTGGGATATAAGAGCTCTCCTGCCTCATCAAAGATGAGGGAGAGAGTGAAAATAAACTGGGTATTTTCTCAGCCAGGTGGTCCTGGTGCCCTGAGATGATAACTTTCTGCCCGCGCACAGGCTGCTCAGTCACCTATTGTAGACACTTACACAAGCTAAAGTTGTTTTTACCAGGATGGCTATTCCTATATGGAACAGGAGAATGAATCACTTAATGGTATGGTCACTTCCAAATAGGCTGGTAGGTTTGGTTGTATTCACATCTTGATTCCATCATTTCAGCATCAGCAACACATTCAGCCCTTCATGAAGCATGTGCTGTCTTGAAGGAAAGAAAACAGTGAAATGTGAGGGTCCTGAAAGTGAATTTGGTTTCTTTTGTGTTTGTGTGGGGTGCGGGGGTGGGGGTTCATTGGGATATAATGAAACAAAGACTTTACAAAATATCAAATTTTTGTGGCAAAATGGATTGTTGTGATGTTCTCCCTTGTGGAGGAGTATAGAGGTAGTCTTATTACTATTTTATATTTTCCTTGTTTTTTTAATAGTTGCTTCAGCTATGTTTCTCTTTAAGGAGTAGCTGTGATACCTGATTCTCTGTTTCTTACTGTCACAATAGTCCTGTGTGTTACATGCTCTTGTTTTAATTGTTGCGTTATTCATGCACACAAAATTATTATATTTTGTGTGTGTTTATCTGTTAATTAGCTAAAGGATGCTAAATACCAGAACGTTTAGTCTAATTTGCTTTCTTTGGACATAAATACCTACTTTCACTAGCTCTCCTATTTCTTTCTTACCAAGAACTGGAAGAAAAAACTGATCATTTTGAAAGCTTTGGGCACATGTTTTCAAACGAGTCTTCAGGTTCCCAAAACATGGGATCAGCAGATGGCAGTCAAACCAAAGTTCCATCTGTTAGCTTGCATGAAGATTTCATAATACTGTGCCTGTAGGAGAAAGTGGAGAGAGACGGTGACTTGAGTTGTGTCAGAAGAGATGTTTTTACATATTTGTAAATAGATATAGGTTTGTCAGACCTTAGAAAAGAGAAGCTTTGATTTCTGCCCATCTGGGATTTGCGTGTGGTTTTTGTTTCAGGTCTTTGTACTGGGAAGCTCTTGAATTTTTTTGACTGCAGCTGTGGATATTTTGAAAAGAACAAACTGGTGATTGGGTTGTCTCACTTGTATTCTAGAAATCTGTTTATTTAAAAATATTTTCTTGTTCAACATGTGTGAGGAAAGAGCTTTGCTTTTATGCCTGGAGTGTCTGTCTCACTATGGGATAATGTGTTTTCGATTAATAAGTTTATTTTTTTTACAAAAAACCATACATTTCATATATTTCTCTACATTTCACATTCTCTACATTTCATAGTGGCTAATGCTTATAAAAAAGCATTTTTTTTTGTTAATTTTTAACTTTTACTTTAATGATGCTGTTCTGTAGAATACCAGTTAAGTGGCTGAAGAGTATTCAGTATTATATGTTATTTTTATTTACATCCTGTTCTAAATAGTTGTGACACTTGTGCACCGGTACAGATGCATTTGAAGAGTTGATGAAGTAGTTTCCTAACGATGCACCTTCCGTATGACATAGTTGTTACAAGGCTTAATTAGTGAAAGCATGAGAACAGAAAGGAGTTGCAGAGTGCAAAGTATCATTAAGCATTTATTGTACTATTATTTTATTATATTTTCATGTTTTTCTTTTTTTTTCACTTTACAACACATCATCAAACTTCA
>KZ505802.1:717108-767588 GCA_002844005.1 Limosa lapponica baueri | reverse complement strand
TTCTGTGTTTTTTTTTTTTATTTTGAGTCTTTAGAGAAGGAGAAAAAGATTAGAGATAAAGGCAATAGGGACTTCTTTTTACATTAACTTTGAAATTAATAGAAAATATTTAGCTTCTGCTAAAGGGTTGAAAGTCCTCTGATAATGTTTACATTTATTATTTATTTGCCATTCCGTTTGCACCATCTGAGCTTGGATGGGTGTTAGTGGCGTACAGCTGCTAGGCTGTGGAGGAGAATGCAGTGAGGGAGCCTCCTCTCCTCCAGAGCAGCTCAGGGGATCAAAGCCAGGCTACACTCCTGCCGGGGAATTTGAGCCATGCTTTGCACCTTGCCCAAACTGAAGGCGCAGGGGTGTAAGCTGTGTCCAGCGTAACATGGTGGCATTTAACGTTTCCTGTGCGAGGTGTGTCTTGGTCTGGGACTAAGTGACATGCCTGGCAGTGGCAAACCAGGTCTCTTGGGCAGAGACAAGTCCCTAGTGCGGTCAGTTGCTGTGGTCCCTTTGTCTTCTTCTGTTTTGTGCCCTACTCTCTCCTCTAACCCTTTGAGCTGTAGCAGTGTGCTGGGAACAGGTGAAAAGCACCCACTTCTTTGACCCGAAAGAGCCCACTAAAGGGCCTGATTTTCTCTGATTGTCTGAATGCTCTAAATCTCTTCAGCAAAAATACATGATGGTCTTTAAGGACTGGTAAGACTGTCTTCTGTGATGGTAGATGAAGGACGTTTTGTCTCTCCCAGGATGGCCCAGTCTATGTAAATTAAGACTGAAAGATATTTTTTGCTCAGGAAAAAATGTTTTATTTCAGTTCTGCCACCCTGGGTTGCCAGTGAAATACAGTACAGCTTTTCTGTCATGAATGACAAGGAAGATGAAGTTCTTAAGGGTCTTTATGGGCCTGTTCTGGTTTTTGAAAGTAAGATTCAAGAGTGTGGGTGCTCTGGGCGTAATCTCTCCAATTCTTCTTCCTTGAAGAGAGGCAGAATACATGCAAGACTGCTGGCAAACCATGGTCATAATGGCCACTTGCACTAGGCTTGAAAAGGACAGGTGTCCATCTCTCTCTTTAGCACTAACTTCTGCCCAATACTCGTGTAACGTGGAAAGGTTACACCTTATCTCATTTTGAATTGCCCACAGTTACTGCAAAAGCTGCTTGCCCTGAGAGCAAATGATACCCTCCATACCCTTCCCTTCCTACTCTCCTTCAGCTTCTTGCTGAGGGAACACGAGGAGGGTGCAGTGGCTGCCCACTATTCTCCACGTAACCATGTGGCAGCAGTGAGATTCCTATCTAAACAGCCATCCCATCTAAACAGATGCTCTAAAAATGAGTCCCTGTCATGTGGCAATGGAAAAAGAGACAAGGAACTGAGAAGGTGAGTCAAGGGGAAAGAGCAATTGGAAGAAAATAGGAATTGTTTTCTTTTCTTTCAGTGGGAAGATGGTGTTGCCATGATGGCTGTGTTTTGAAGTACTGCACTTACATCTACGGAAATGTTGCATTATGCAGACCAGGCAGTGAGACAGTAGGGTGTATCCAAGTGTTGGTGGCACGAGAAAGCAAAGAAAGAGCAGTATGAGATATACGAGACAGAAATTAAGTTGTATAAGGGTTACTAGAACAAGAATAATGTTATTGTCTGACATGATACTGTTTAGACTGGGCTGTACCACTGGTTCTGTTTTCTTTAATTAGTTTTTACCATATGATGTAGGCATACAACTGCTCTCCAGGATGTGTGAAGTGGTTTTTTGCATTCCAAAAAGCATAGTAAAAGTAAGGCAACATCCAGGAGGATATTTTTTTCTCCTTCAAATTGAAGCTACTAGCTGTATCTTTACATATTTGCCAATTAAAATCTCTGATGAAAATACCGTGAAAAACAGTCTCTTGTCTTCATGCTCTCAGTTTCACTTCAGTTTTCATCTGATCTGTAAATGACACCCCAAAGATATAGTGTGTTTAATCCTGAAATCATCTTCGTCCTGTTTTATAGTCTGAGAGGAAAAAAAATGTAGGGAATTTCCTTTTAAGATACCCTTGTTTCCTGCTTTCTGTTTAATCTCCATACAAGATATGCTTCCTAGAGAAATGTCAGCTGGCAAAAGACTAGCAGTAGCAATGTTGTGTGTGCGGGCCCTGAACCGAAAAGAAATTCAATCGTTGTACTTTTGTGCAAGGTAACACAAATTACACACAGACTTGAATTAACTTGGCAATAATTGCACAGTTGTGACCGTGCTGGTGTAGCTGAATGTCCCCAACAGCTGTGTTTCTCTAGCTAAGCTGGCAGAAGGCTCTGGTGGAGCAGCAACATAGTCTGACAGGAGGAGGTTTTCTGCTGATGTAGCTGTACCTTTTCCCTGAATGATGTGGGCCGAGCCAAAAAAAAAAGGCAAACAATAAAAAAAGAAAAGCACTTGTGTGTATCTGTAAGTAAAACGTGGAAGAACCCCCAAAGTCTCAATTCTTTCTCATTCTCTGACTGCTGTGGTATCAGAACCTACAAGGTACCACTATGGAAATATTGTGGGCTTGCTCTTTGTTTCAGGCTGACCTGTTTCTTTAAGTTTTCATGACAATGTTGTAGCTGATTCTGAGAATTAAAAAAAAAACACAAACACCAAATCCAACAAAGGGAATAATTTGTCAAGATTAAATCAAGTCTCTGAAAAACTCCAGGCTCTTCATCTTTGTAGCACTGGTGATGATCCAAACAGGAGAATTACTTTCCCTGGGAGGATTCACCTAGATTTGGCCATGGAAAATATATTTGCTCAGCAAATTTAATCAGCTTATCACAAAATTCTGCAAACAGCTTCTCTGTGTTTTGGGTAGTCTGGACAACATACTGCTTTCTGTGTGTTAGCTGCAGTCTTGTCTTCCATGATGTCTTTTGTTTGCGAAGCACAAAGCTAGATTTTGGGCTTGGGGAGAGGGAAGAGGTGAGAATTGAGAAGCTCCTCCACTGTCCTTTGTGGTAAAGAAAAGGGCAAAAGTATCAAAAAAAGCGTGTGTCTTAATCTCTTGAGTGAATGTCAATTCTCTGCATTTTATGGCAAGCAGAGAAGGCAAGCAAGGAGCTCTCACCCTGCTTGCAAATGACACGACTGAGATGTTGCTTGTGGTCATATTAGATACTTGTGGAGAAGCAGAGGTCTAATTGTAACTGTACTAGAGCTCTTAAATAGCATCCATTTAGTCACCCAGACTTTCAGAGAAGTCTGTGTTTGGTTGTGATGCTGGTAACCACTGGACCACATTCCTCCTTGGGGGCCAGAAAAAGAAGCCAAGTCTTAAAAGAAATAATTTCTCTGCTGCCTTGCAAATAGTAGTATAATCCACAGGCTACGTATCTGTGGTAGGGCTTTTGAGTGGCTGGTCCACGTACAGAATAACATCCTCCTGCTACCACAAATTGTTCTCTTCAGCCAGACAGAGTGTGTCAGGTCTGTGGATTGGCTATTTATGTTAGTATATGCAGGGAGGCTACTGGGAGCCCTGGTGACAGACCAGGACCATATTGTGTCAGGCACTGTACAGAAAAACTGTACAGAAAAAAAACTGTCCCTGCCCACCATAAGAGGTGAGGACACTGAGTTGCCGTTTTGTCAGCAGCGTGCCATGTGATAAACTCTCTGGTTTTCCTTGCAGATAGCTCTTCTTTTAAGTTTAAAAAAAATACACAGAGAGAATCTGATAAAAGACACTTTAAGTTTGTAAAGCCAGATGCTGGGAGTTTACCAGACCTGTGTGGGCAGCTGCAACCTTATTTTGTTCTCCTTTGTGTGTGTGTTGTAGGGTCCTGCCTGGGATTTCATCAGCGCAAAGCATTTGTTTGAGGGATTACTTATGGATGGCTCAGTGCCAGTGAAAATATCTGCTCTGAGTGCAACAACAATCAAAAAACAAACAAAGCGTTAAGCTATATGCTGAGCAGTATAGGGATGATATAAAAATAGTTTGGTGTTATGCTCTCGAATGGAACAATGTGGCCAGTGCTGATACGGTGCTGTGGAGGAGATTCAGAGATCATCAATCTCAATCGTTCAGGGAGTACAGCAACTTGCAGATAAGGGAACGTGTCTTTTATTGTTACAATTTTAATCTTGGCTGAATACGAGTAAAAAGAAGGCAAAAGCAAATGCAACAGTGAATAGGAAAGAGGATAGAATGAAAATATCTATTTGTATTCCTTGTAACTTGAAGGACATAATTATGTTGAGTAGATAAATGGCTAACTGGTGGCTAACAGTGCTAAGTAAATGCCTAATGAAAGAACTGAATTTTAAAATGTATCAGAGAAGAGAGAAATAGCTCATAGTTATCACTGCCAAACAGTGTCACTGAGATGAGCAACTTAGCCGGATTGCACAATGGCTTTTCTGTTTATTCAGGTAATAAAACTATCCAGATTTTAAGAAGAAATATTATATAAATGTGTTTTGCCATGTCTATGTTTTAAAATGAATGTAAGTCCTTATAATTGATGATATTAGTCACCCTGTGCTTCAATTGTTTAGAGTAGTTTCTTGCTTTATTCAAGACTTTATGAGAGACTATGTTGTTGCAAGGTTTTTCATTATTATTTTATTTTTATTATTGTTTTTGTCATGTTGGCTGCAGAAGTATTGCCAAATCCTTCATGGTGAGCTGTAGCAAAACCACATGGGATTAACCAATATGCTAAATAATAGATATTAATTCACTTCTATAGGGTAAGAATGTGTGCAAGCCAGTTAATTGTGTTAAAGGAAAGTTTTCTTTTGCACTGCCACTTCTCACAGAAGTAGAAATAATACTCTAATTGCATTTTTTTTAATCTTTTCCTTAAATCTTTTTTCTGCTGTGTCCAATGCTTACTGTGAAGGTAAACAGAAACAATTTTTTTGTTGTTGATTTGTTGCTTCTCTAAATGCCAAAAAAGCTAAAAAGTAAACTCCTTTCTCCTGTTTGTTCCCTTCTCCTTCCTCTTTTTTCTTTTTTTCCCATGCTTTGAAATATTGCAGATTTATCGGATGATGTTCTCCCCTTTCCTGCTTTTCCTGCTTTGGAGATGCCTCTTCTGCGGTACCATGCTGGCAATTAACAGGGGAAGAGAAAAACTTCTGTACAGTATGAATAGGCAAGCAGAAAAAAATGCAAAGCTATTGCCCTCTTTGTGTTGTGTACAGCAAGTGACTATTTATGTGTTTATTTTAGATGCAAATACCTCTCTACAGTATAGGTGTGTACAACTTATGTTTATATGAGCCTAGATCTATTTGATGGCTTTTGAAGATATTGTATATGGTGCAAAAAGGAGCAGTACTACAGACATAGGAGGTCACAGCCACGATGTTTTAGCATCCCTCTGCAACTTTGATAATTTCGTACACAGTAGAGGACCAGTATCTTTTGTAACTAAACAAATGTCAGAAATGATGAACAGTTGATAACTAATTGAAACTGTCCACCCCTAGTCAGCTTTGTAAGTGGACTGCCGTATAGCAAGTCATATAGGGTTGTACATTTTTATTTCTGAGAATTAGAGGAAAAATATTTTCTTCTAAGCAACGTTTTCAATAAAGTGGATTGATGACATGTTCAGTTACGCATATAGAAAAACTTGGTAATTTGCTCAGGTACATGATGGTTTCGCTGGCATAAATTTGACATCGCTACATTACTCCGACTCTGTGGCCATAAGGAGGTTTCTCTAAATGTTTGTCAATAGAGTATTTAAACCACACCGCACAAAACAAACCACGTAGTGCCATTTTTTTTATGTCTGTACCATATAATTTTTTGAAACAGCTTTGTTGAAGGAAATTGTATTAGTTGTCATTATGATACTTTTTGGTTAATCTTGAAATATACTCCTCCCTTTGCTTGTAAGAAAGGAAAATACTTAACTAAGATATGGTACGAACTAAATCTAAAATATCTTTTCTGCTTATCAGGTTGCTGGACTAAGAAGGTCTGATGCTTTTTAACCTTAGCAGCCTAGGAAAAAATCCAGAAAGCCAGGTTACTCAGTGAAATACTCGGGATCCTCAGTGAAGGCTCTCAAAGTTGTTGGTTCTTCAGTTTAAATCCTGGCCCTGTATTTAACAAGACAACTTCTGAAGTTCTGTCCACTGCAGAGGTGGAGGGGAAGTGTGTATGTGCAGCAGGGAGGCAGAACGGAGGTTTTACTTTTTTTGTCTCATATTGCTAGCTATCTGGAAGGGCAGAGAAGGTTCTTGATGAAGGTGACTATCGGACGCTGTGCAGGGAAGTGCAAGACAAACGTGACTCCAGTCCTCTTGAAGTCGGCAGTTTATATGGATCTGGAAGTCTTGTTCTCAAGTGGCAGTAGCAGCCAAATGTAGATAGTGATTAAGTTCTAGTTACCCAAATTTGAATAATGTAATTCTTCATGTTTTAGTAGGTATCTGTGAATTTTTACTTTAGTTCTGACATGCTCTTGTCTCCCCCCCCCCCCTTATCTCAGCTGTTTCATTTTAGCATGTCAAGGAAGAGGAAGAAAAGAGACTGCAAATGTGTAGGGACAGTCTTGTGCCTGCGGAGCAGATTACCTCAGGGACATGCAGCTGAAATGCTTGAAACGCCTTTGAGTTTGGCAGTTTACCATTTGCTTTCCCTTTTCCTTCCTTTTTTAGTCCTCCAGTAATAGCTCCCTTGTTCCAAAGAACAAAACCAGCACTTAATGGTCATTCAGAAAGATTCATTAAAAACAGGAATGGAGTAATTGTAAACAGGCACCCCCCCTCCTATCATCTCCCCCCTTCCATTCTAGCCCAGGGCACAGCAGCCTTGTGTTGTCTGGCTCCAGACAATTTTGGGGAGAAAAAAAGGAACAGTAGCCTTTGGAGGTCAAAATAACTTTTCCTTATTCAGCTGTTACAGTATCTTCTTAGAAAACCAAGAAAACAACCCCAATTTTAGTTTTTTAAAACACACACTTTAACTGATAAATGTTCTCTTGTAGTAAAATCGTAGCATGATTCTTTTTTAGTAAAATAGAAATAGTAACCATGCTAAGATTTTATTACAAAAGGTAAGAAGGGTGGGAAGCAGCAATAGGAAGATTAATTATGGCAGTTTTCTTATAGGCTGGGGTAATCGGTGGCTAATAAAGCTATGATTCACTCACGGTTTGTCATTTTTACAAGAGTATCCAGTATGTATTGCAGGTTTGTTAACCTTTGTGCTTACCAAGAATTATTGGCAGTGGTATAGGTTACAAGGAGTAGCGGTGATTTGCTGGGTAGGTGACATTCGTGGAAATTGTTTCATTACTGAGAGATTTTTTTAATTACAGAATTATGGAAGGGAGATGGAAGATGTGCTCTGGGTTCCTTCCTCCTCCCTCCACTTTGACTCTGCAGCTGAGGAGCCCTTGCAGAGTGCATCCTCCCTTCCCCACCATCATCAGCTCTGCCCAGGACTGAACCAAAGCTGAGGCTGCTAAATGCCAGGGATTTAGATGCAAAAACAGGTGCAAAGTATTTTAACACTTGCAACTGCTCCAAAATTTAGCTTTTTATAGGTAGCAACGAGCGTGCACTGAACAGCGGGTAGATATTTACTAAATAATGACATCATTTTTGAGTGACAAATGGGTTGGCAGTGCTTCTTGTAGAAACTATTTTGTTATCTGCTCTAATTTGAGAAGCACTTTTCAACTGGAGCACCAGATGACTTAAAAAACAGGACAATCAATGTGCTTGTCTGCCCTGACTCTGGGCTGCACAGGGAGAAACTAGATCTGAGTGAGCTGGACCCGGGTACTGGGGACAGTGCGGTGGCAACAACAGTAGTGTTGCTCTCCACACGATGTGGAGAAATGGGTCTGTATTTGGTCTGAGGGTTACGTTAATTGAACTGCATGACTGGTACCTGAATTAACTTGTGAATTATCCTTGGGTATCTTCTCATCACCCAGTATTTTGCTGGGGGGGTTTAAGTGGGATTGCTGTGAGGATTTTACTGAAAGGTTCAGGTGCAGAAGCTGTTAAGGACCAATTACAGCACTGTTGTTGCCATCATGATAGGGTAGTGTAACTGCTTAAAAATAAATACCATTAGAAACAACCTAAATCCATCTAATTTGTTCACTACTGTTACACAAGTGATTGGGAGGAAATTAAATGGTTAGCATGCTGAGGAAACTTTTCCTTTGGTTAGGATCTGTTCTGTGTTTATTTAAATGCTTCTTAGAGTGCCCTTTTTTCTTTCTTTCTTTTTCTTTTTTTTTTCTTTTTCTTTTTCTTTCCCTAAAGCAGAAGAGGCCAGAGTGGGAACGCACGGGGAGGGACAGCACATATAGGGTCTCTTCATGTAACAAATGCAAAGAGACAGGTTTTGTGTGCAGGCTGCCGGATTGATAGGATGTGGCACGGCTTCTTTCACCTCCAGCCTAACCTCGTGGAGGAAGACAGTGTAAGAGGTCCCATAAGTGATAGGTATATAATGGGAAGTCGTGCGTGGCTGTTGAGTCAAGGCTCCACACCTGGTCTGTGTCATAACAACTTCCTTTGCGCATGGGGGGAGCAGCCGAGGGGAAACCAAGTGCCCTACTTTTCTCGCAAGATCGCCAGAGGCATAATGTCTTTGCGTCAGTAAAAGCTCTCGGGTTAAGCGCTGGCATTAGAGAAATCAGCTTGTAGTTCTATAAGCTCGCTCTTTATGTACTTCAGAAATGGCTTCATAACTGCTGTTTTATCACAGAAGTGGCTTTTAAAAGAATGTTTTATTATGCATTCCTATTTGAAGTGCTTTGAGTTTTTTGCAAAAATTACTGGCAAGGAAAAATATATCCTGTGAGTTATTTATTTTAAGTATTAATTTAGTTGGATAACTAGGTCCTGAAGCCTTTCGTCTTTCTGGAGAATCAGAAGAGTTTTCTGTTCTGTCAGCAAAGCTTTGACATAACTCTTTTGGGCTTGTCCTCATGATCTTCCTTATAATACGTGAACATCTGCAAAGACCATTATTATAAAATCATATTCTGATGAAGAATAATAATTACTTTTTACACAACTTTTTTATTTGTTTATTTTTTTTTACTTTGTTAAGTAAGCAAAGAGTTCTCAGGAAAAAAAATTGTAAGCCTTTTATTTCTCCCTCTATTTTTTTTTTTTTTTAATAATGTCGATTAATGTCGAATTTGTGTTGTTAGGTAACTCGGTGCTTCAGGGAATGGATGTCTTCCCTGATGATTTATGGAAGAACATACCAATCCCACGCTTGACTTGCAGGGCTGTTACCCCTTTTCCCTACCTTTATTCTGGAGTTGACCTGATTCACCTGTCCCAGGACAGTGTTTTCAATGAGAAACTGAAACAACATCACAACTTGGCAGCATCCTCACACCCACACAACCGTATTTTCCTGTGGTTTTTGACTCATTAACCTCAGTCCGTCATTGGTTCATTCCTATTTAGGTAGGTGGTTGTGCTTTAGAAAAGTGGTCTTCAGAAAGAATCGTCAGAGCCGTGTGCTTCAGCTTATGGTTAGGGAAGATGGAATTTCTCCCTCAATCTGTTCAAATCACATGACAAGTGAGAATTAGAAGTGTATTAGCATCATTTTAATAACAATATTACTTTGGATCAGTGTCATGCACCGAAAAGCTATTATGCTTTTGTCCTCAGTCATAAATACAAGCACAACCAGGGCATATTACACTTCACCTTTGTGAAGGGCTTATGCTGATGCAACTCTGAGAGTGGTACTCGAGGGATTTCTTTTATAATAGTGCATGTATTCAGTTTTTTTGGTACGAAGAACTTAAAGCTCAGATTAACGTGGTACTGTGTATCTGTAAACCTTATACTCATCTATCTCTTCCTGCACCCAGATTTTTTTTTAAATTGTTTTACTTTTTTTGTACTGAAAGACACCTGATAAGAGTGACCAAACTTGGGATTCAGTGATTAGTATAATATTTTGGATCTGCAGATACCATTTATACATATGAACCCAGCTGTTTCTGTCTAATTTGATATCAAGCTGCTAATTGCTGACAGCAAGTCCATTTTTACTACTGTATTAGGGCTTTGTGGCCCTGGTTCTTCACGACATCACAGTTGTGTCTTGAACATAGCACAGGTGGGGTGTTGCAGAGATGATCGTCCTATTCTGATTTGTGGATGTGAGGAACTACTGAAAGTTAAGGCAAATAGGTAATATGGACTATAAGCATCTTTAGGGAACAGGATCATTGGCCCCAGAAAATCCAAAGCAAAAACCTCTCTTCCATTTTGAGGTGTAAGAAGTTTGAGAAATTTAACTTAAGTTTAGAGTCTTACCAGAATTTCTAAACGTGCTATTGAGAGAGTAAAAGGTGTGGGGGTTTTTTTTCTAAAAAAAAGTCATTACACATTATTGTTAAGACTTTGTGTTAGTCCAGTAACATAAAACACATTATTTTCTTGTCGTCTGTATTTGGGATCCACGTTTTTAGTTTTGACTTCCACTGTTGACATTTTGCACATTAGCTTCTGTAACGTGTAAATATATAGAGGGTCAGTAAAAGGGTGAAGGTAGGTCACGGTCTTGCACAGAGGAGATAGTACTAGATTTAAAAGAAGAAAAAAAGCACGCAGGTGATGTAAATTATACCAATGCAGTTACTTTTGAAGTGGTAAGTGCTGTAGTATTACCAAAGTTGCTCTTACTTGCCTTTGTTCTGTCATTACCTAAGAAAAGATTGTTGTTTGATAAACAATGTGCAGCACTGGATGCCAGATGAAAGCGTAGCCAGGAGATTAGATTACATTATCAAGGGAGAGAGGAAGGAAGATGCATTGAGAACGGATCTGTTACAAGTCACCAGGTAATTATCAAGCTCCGTAATTATAAAGGGGTAGCCTCTCCTTTCTGTTTTAAGTGTTAGTTGTGATTAAAAGTAGATCATTTAGGGGGGAGGAGTGGTGAGGAGGAGAGGGCTTTGTTTTTTCTTCATCCAGATTGTTGTTGAAACAAAGAAAAGCTGCAAAAGTGCAAGAAGTCTTCTAATGGTGTGTATATGCATGCATGTTGGGAGAGCAAAGATGAAGGGGATTGTGAGAGCTCTGAACTTTTGATTTCTCGGCAAAGTGGGTGTAAAAATCAATCTGAGAATAGAGTGTGGTGTGAAGAAAATTACTTTTTCTTCTGGTAATGAAGTCACCAGTCTGATTTAGCTACTGTGAAGAGAGACACCAATATGAAGTGAAACCATTTTTCAGAAAACAATGTGTGACTTTCTTTAAGATCAAAGAAGCAGCAATTCTGAGGGCCCACTGGTCTCTGCTCCCATGAATCCCAGTGATTGATAGTGGTGTGGTACATTGGGGTATCTCCACTTCTGCTGTCAACATAGGTTTCAAAACTGAGGGAAAGATGAGTTCAAAACGGCAGGTAGTTTATTCCATATTACACCTAATGCTGTTTTCTCCACTGATAGATAATATAATTTTGGCATGTGCCATTTTTTCCTCTGTGTCACAGTTAATTATAAACATAAATTAATTTTTTTCTAGCAGCAATTGCTACAATTTTACATATATATATATAATTTAGAGCACAAAGGTAATCTTAATAATAAGTAATAAGTAATAAATAATAATAATAATGGTAATATAATCCAAGCAGTCCCTAGCATTGTGCCTAGTACTGTTTCAACCATTCTGTCCATCTTTCTTCTACATTTTTAATGAAGTATTACTGATATCCTCTTTTAATTTCAGAAGGACATAATTATTCCAGTAGCAATACTCATAGTAGCAGGCCATCTCCTATTGATCAGAGCATAAAATGATGGGGCTAACTTCAGCATTCTTTTCAGTCCCACATTATACTTGCAATCTTCCCACTTGTGGCAGTCCTAGCTGTTAATAAAAATATTAACCGCTGTGTTTTCAGACCAAAACTTCTGAAGCTCAACCTAACCAGTGTGTGTCATTTGCACTGTGAAGGGCTAAGCTCTGCTTCTTGGTTTTTTTGGGCAGCGTCTGGAGATAATGGAAGGAAAACTCTTCATTCTGGTCATTTTTGGATTTGTACCATAACACTGGTTTGTGCCTTTCTGTAGAAGAATAATTTTGGATTGATTCCCTGGCTTTGTGGTGCAGGGAGATTTGGAGGAGAGAAATCTAAGTGAACTGTGTGCTGAACTGAAAAGCTAGCTGATTGATGCAATTGCGAGTTAAAGCTCCTGTGCTGTAAGAGGTGATAAGCCCCAAGTTGTTGTCAGCTTCCCCTCTCTTGCAGAATTGGCCTAAAACTTAGTGTTATGTCTGAATTATGACTTAATAGCTCTGTTCTTTGCTTACTGGTCACAGGGGCAGCAGATGCTCACAGTATGGTGAAATGTCTTTGTAGGTTTTCAACATAAAAGTACTGGATAAAATAAGGAGTAGCCAGTGTTTTGTGAGAAAGATTCCAAGGTAAACTGCAAATATTTGCTCATGGGGGTGTGTATCTTTATTTTATATGTAGGATGTTCAGAATTCAGGTTTTTTGAGAGTTACTTGCTTTATGGAAATTGCAACTTGATTATTGTATGTTGTCTATTAAAAAAAAAAAAAGGAAAAGAAATGAAGGCAATAGTAATTTCCTTGTCGATGGTAATTCTTTCCAATCATATCTTTTTTCCAGTGGAGTTACTCACATTCTCTGTTGTAGTTACTGAGTTCTAATCATCCATGCCCTTCCAGTACACACCTGACTTCCCATGTAATGTTACCTGCGAAAAGGGAAATCATTCCTGGGATTGTGCAGATTGTTCTGTACTTTGAAATGTGAGATTGTAGTATTGCAATTCTACCATGTGTATAAAACTGTCAATATTAAAAGAAAAGGGAGGTTCTTCCCTGTTTAGAATCTCTACATAGTTGTAGAGTTGTAGTTGAATAGAGGTCATTTTTCAGGCCCATATGCTGGTCTGTTCCCATGTTTGCTGTGATGAATACTATACAGCCAAAACAGGTTTCCATCCACATGAAATTGTCTAAAATCCCACAGGTAATCCTGTGGAAATGCCTGCATAACCACCACTCCTCTGAATGTGCTGTGTCATCTTAGATTTGGGAGCTATGGTTTAAATTTTAAAATTTTTAGTGTTTATGCTTAGAATATAAAGGTTTTTAACTGCGTAGTTTGGGTAAATTGTAAATGTGAAGCATAAAGCCTAGTGATCAATACTCAGATGTTGACATTAGTTGCTCACTTGTATGAATTTAGTAAGAAGCATTAAGCTAATAGGCTTTGGGTAGAAAATCTGCAGGCAATAATTTCTTTTATTAAAGGAGCACTTCTGTTTTAAGAGTTAGTAGATTAGCATGAACACCCAAATTCAAATTGGATTTCATTACTGGTCAAAAAGGAAGAAAGAAATAAATACACCCATTCCTTTCCCAGTCTTAGACTCTCACTGGTGATCTGTGGTGATTATGGGAAGGAAGACAACTTCAAAATTATGCCCAATTCCCCTCCAAAAATTCTGCCTTTTAGCATGACAATTTAGAAAATTCCCTCTTATGTCTTCAGTGTTTATAACTGACATGCTATGACGATGGCCAGGTTGGTGGGAGTGTGATGGCCTTTGTACAGCTAGAATTCTTTCTTTTCAATTGTGTTCACTCACCTTTTCACCCTTTTCTGCCTGCCCATCTTCATCATTCAACCTGGAGGTCTCTGGGGTGGCAATCTCTCTGGAGAGGTGAGGCTCCCTCTGTGCAGAATGCTTGTCACTGTGAAAGGGCTCAGGAGCACCTTTAAGAGAACATGTCCTGGACAGCCAAGAAAAGGACATCTATGGCTAGAAATGTACTTTAATTGGAAGAACATCAAGGTACCATAGAAGGGGGGGGGCTAAGGAGAAAAAAAGTATGAAAAGAAGAGTAGCAAATGAACTAAGCAGCTTTCAGAAACATGAGAGACACCTTCTGTTTTAGGCTCAGACCTCTAATACCTCTTAAATCTCAGGCTGCTACCTCAGTTAAGCTCAGTTGCAAAAGAGAGCAGGCACACACCTTTGGAAGCCAAAGAGAAATATTGATAAATAAGCTGCATTAGATAGTTCTTCCATACCTAATATTGTTAAATATTAACAATATTGTTAAACAGGACAATGAGGGTCCTGTTTTGATGAGATTGTAAACCATAACTGGAATAGCTTTGTTTAAAACATGAAATTTTGCTTTGTTGAAGGTCTGTCAATGGTGTCGAAACTGTAATTGTGGTCAGTGCTATTGTTGTCCCAACAACATGAGATGAAAACACTGGAGAATGCGATCTTTGCTGTGAGTTTTCACATGCTCTTTTTATGTGCCTGGTGGTTCGTGTATGAAAAGCCTAGTCAAAGTTTGAAGAGCAGGGAGCAAATTAACTTGCTAGTGACAGGGACTCAGTCTTCAGTTAGAGTATGAATTGCAGTGAACTCAGCAGCATTTATTGCATGCTCTGCTGTGGTTAGCCTGTTGCTCTAGAAAGAGTTTTGAAGTACTCCAATTTAGAGTCCTGCCTTACACCTGATTCTCTTTGAATTGATTAACAAATTACAATACAGGATATTTTTGACATTTATTACCATATGTAGTCCCCATAATGTGGACTTGTCTGTGGGAAGCAGCATGCCCCAATTAAGTAGTACTTAGTAAGGTCCCAGCCTTACTGAAAAGCTTCTCCCCCTCCCCCAACTTTTTTTCCTTCTCTTCTCTTTTTTTTTTTTTTTAAAGTAGGTTTTATGGAAGTGAAGTATTACTATAGTATTTCAAAACAAATTGTTCAGATCTTAAAAAAGAAAAAGTTAAAAAAAAAAGAAAAAGTGGGGGGAATAGAGGGATGGAAGTAAAGAAAAGCTCCACATGGCAAACCATTGTCTCCGTAAATCAAACACACCCACTAGGTATTTTTCCATCATGAACTATTGAATTAGTTCTCTGCATCCTGATCAGAGAGAGAGATTGTAAAAGTAGGACGCTTGCAGTGAATAGACTGGTTTTTGTCAATAGCTTTGAAACTGTCTGCCAGAGCCCACACGCTTTTGTGCAGTAATTTGTTTATCATTACTTCCTTCCTATGAAAACAAAATAAAAGGAGTGACAAGCAAAATACACATTTGGATGAGATTTAACAGTTTGAAGACTGAACTGTTTCATCAGAATAATTTGATGGTGTGCGTTTGTTCCCTCGTGCAGTGGGGACCTGGAGAGGAGCAGCTGCTGGAGTGTGCTCTTCAGGCAGTGGAAAAGCAGCAGAATGCTCCATCGCTGAAGGGGGGAGAGTCTCTACTAAAACATGGGAAGGAAGTAGACTGCATTGAACCTAGGTTCCTTGAAATACTTCTACGTGATACAGAAAAAAGGTGCTTGGCAGCATAAATTAGCCCCATCTCATGATTACAGCCATACAATACTGTATGCAATAAAAGTATGGATTGGCAGTCACAAGCCATGGATTTATGTTGCATGACTTTCCTACCCCTGAGCTAGGAGTTGCTGCTGAGATGAAGTAACTGAATTCCGTGTGGGTTCTTCTCCTGTGCCAAATCAAGCATCGTAACTTGACCCATGAAGGTGATTTAACCAAACTCATTTTACTTTCGTTTAATTGCAGTGGATTAGGATTGGCAGAGTCAATCACCGTGCTTTAGAGGAAGGGGAGGAGCTTTGCTGAGACTCAGTAATTCCTATAGCTTTTCATTGTTTGTCTGTGCTTTTATCAGGTTGCTAAGACCTGGACCTGCTGCTGACACCTGAGGTTTGAGTCTTGCAGTCTGTGAGAAGTCTTTCTGGGCTCTGCCCAGGAATGCGCCATTGTTCTCTTTCTCCCTTTTGGGAGGGGGGAAATTCTTTAAACAAATTTAATTTAAATTCTGAAAAATGTAAAACAGCCACCCTGAGAAATTAAGCCTTTTCTTCATGCCTCTGCCTTCCTCACTCAATTCTACTAATGAATCTTAAAATTAATTTGAGGAGACTGCTTCCTACATTATGCAGGATACATTTTAGGTTTCAAATATAAGGGAAGGTTTGTCTTTATATATAGTCTCTTTTGTTTAGGCTTTCATTGTGGCATATGGCTACTAGTTTAATTTTGTCTGTGCTTTTGGCCTGCTTCAATTGCCTCCGCCAGTGGTCTAAGTTAAACTGAATACTCATCTCTAACTGGAATCTGTCTGTGTGCGCAGTGTTAAATTTAGGATTCAGGTCTAGGATCTGAGTGATTGTTTATCAATAGAAGTACAGACTTTGGCTGGGATCAGAATTAGGCCCTGAAATGTGAATTTATGTGAAAGATGATCTTTTCAGGCAGACAACCTTTAGTTGATTCCTCTTCTTTCATTGTTGTGTCAAGTGAGGCATCTCTCAGTTGGTAGATGGTAGGGATGGTATGAATGAACAACCATTCATACTAGCTAGTGAGCTGAGCACCAGAACCTCTAATCAAAGCGCTGTGAGGTTACAGCTTTAGATTTCTCTTGACCATCAGCAAGAATAAGTTGGTGACCCTCAACATTAAGCACTCCCTATCCCGTCTCTTGAGTTGCCTTGACTTCAGGGGTATAGTTGTGGCTATGTATTATTTATTTAGTGTTCAAAAGAGAAGGCATAATTTCAGTCAGCTCTTCTTTAACAAAAGAACTTATTTTACAAGCAAGTTCAGCACAGACTTGGTTAAAAAATTTGAAAGTCCCTATTGTTATTTTATAAGTATTTGTTAGCTATTAATTTCTATTCCGATAGCATGTAATGCCTGTTGTTTGTTTTTTTTCATATAGACTTGGCATAGTCAATTAAAAAGCTATATAGGAATAATGAAGTTATAATAAAAAAAAAATTGGAATTTAGTTTGTTTATCGGTGTGTATTAGTGGAAAGAGAGAGAAGAAGGGGCATGGTTGCCACATGAATGTGTTTGATGCCAGTGGGGCCAGTGGTACACTTGATGGTGACGAGACCATCGTAGCCTTACAGCTCTTGGCACCAGCGATGTAAAGAGAGCCTGGAAAGTGTGATGTGTTTTCCATAGCGAGTCGTGGGTGATTAGCAGTTGGCAATGAGCTGATATGAAACGATAATTCAAGAGTGGCTGTGGTAATTGTTGTGTTGTCTGTGTCTCAGGAAGAGGTGTGTCTGCCTCTTGCCTGCAGTAAAATTGATGACATGGTCTGATAGACAAGTGCTACATAAAGACTGAGAGGAATTTATAGGCACCTGAAGGCAATACAAGCTGATGATGAAAGGCGTTCTCAGTGTTAGACACTAATTCATAGTGAAGTGAAATCCTCACAAGGGCTTTGTGTCTGCTGTGCAGCTTACCAGGATGAAAGCCCACCTAAATGGCAGCAGGTTGTAATTCAAACATGGGTTGGTGCCATGTTGAAGTTCACAAGAAAAAAATATAAAAGTATTAATTAGACCTTAGCTGTAAACTTCTTATTGAAGCTTTTTCCTAAGAATCTGCTCAACTACTGCACCTTCTGCTCTTATTTAGTGAGTTATTTTACTATCTGCTTTTTTCCTTTTGGTTTTCTTAAAGATATGTATTCAATACACTAATATCAGGAAATAGTTCTGAAGTACCATAAAAGATATCTGAATTAATTGGGTTAAAATTTTACAACTACCTTTTTTGCAGATAACTAAGCATTTTGTTCTGGGGAGTAATACCTGTTTTCTCGCTCTTGTCCTCTGCTTCCAAAGCCTGATTTCTTTATGTAGTTCATCAGGTTTCTGTGAAATGGGAGTAAGGTGACGCACTCAAAAGATTCAGTAGTGTTTCAGAGCAATTTCATTTCATAAAATGTTGCTCATGATGTAAGGACTTCTGTAAAATAGCACTTATTACTTTTTTTCTTCCAGAAAATACCAGTTTCCAGGAATAAGCCAAAGAATTGTTATAATCCCAAATGCAAAATAGAAGACCGGGGCAATTTATGGGAGCAGATTAATTCCTGTTATGTTCTATGTTGGAATCATGTTGTTATGGTCATTGTGGTCTGGGTCTGTAAGAAAGGCAAGGCTTGTAGAGAAATACATTAAAGAAATGGAAGAATTTTCAGGCACATGTTCCCTTGATCTAGAGAGTGATATGGTTGTCAAGAACCTTCTTGTTTTCCTTTGTCAACTGATTCACAAAAGATAGTGCTGTTTCTGTATCCTGTTGAAGAGAGAGTTACAAACTGCATTTTTGATGGCTGGAGAAATCCTAGAACTAGGTAGTGTAGGTTGATGTTTGTATTGCATTGTCCTTTGAGAACCATCATATCAGATACTCAGTTTACTGATGAGAAGACATGTTCTTTCATTTCTCAGACAGTAGCTGCTGAATGTCAAAGGGTGCTGTTGTTCTGAGACTGTATTTTTATGTCTGTATATATGTAATTACATTGTATGATTGTCATTGTGCTCACTTTTTGCCCACAGACTCAAAATCTATCTATTTTTTTGCTTGTGGTCTGTATGAGTAGGTTTGCTCGCAAAGCAAAAAGCAGTGGAGTGGCAGAATTCTTTCAGGTGCCAAGAATTATGGTGACGATACAAAGTTAATTTTTTTGTGTTGTTTGTTTTTTTTTTAGTTTCAAAACTCATTTCTTTCACAGTCAGTCTTTACACTTTGACTTCTTGTAAGTTCTAAAAAAAGGGACAAAGTCATCATGTCCTCTAATAGGAGGCCAAGTTGTACTTTAATACCTAAAGTTATCTGAGACTCTTCTCAAATATGCCAAACAAGTTCTTCATTTCCAAGGTCAAAATCAAGTAGTTTCCAGTGTCTCTGGAATCCTTTTTTTTCTGTTTGAGCCATCTTGCTGTTCTCTGGATGGCATCTCCCGTACGCTCTTTCAGTTCATTCACTTGAGTTAGTCTTTACCAAACTCTGTGTGGGGTTCCTCCCCCCCCATCTTTCTCAACTGTTTTTCTCTGAACCACGACTCGCCTTTTTCCACCACTAATGATGCTTTTCCTTCTGACTTGCTCCTTTTGTGAACACTAGCCTATTCAACGGCTGAATTTCTCCATTGCTCCCAGCTTGACCTTTCTTCATTCTGTTGACTTCATGCTTTCAAATTTTCGCCTGCTTTTCCTCCCTCTCTTATTGTACTTCTTCTCTTGTCTTTTCCCTGGCACTGTATTTCTCCATCTTAGTGTGTCCCACCCTTCCTGTTCATGTTAACTACTTCTCATTTTGTCACTTCTAGCAAAATCAAACACCTTGTAAGGAAATTTCCAATTGTATTGTATTTTCCTTTCCTTTTCAATTTTTTGCTTTTTTATGGTTTCTCTGATTCTGCGCCTTTTCCAGTAATCATTTACTATCTGAGGTTTTACAAATGAATAGATTACTGACAAGCAAGGTACCGAGTCAAAATAGTTACTCTCAAAAAGTGAAAATCACTGATAAATTAAAAAAAAGAAAAGTATCTTGAAAATAATTCATGGCCACAGAATCAGCTTTTTCACATCAATATACTTTCCTCCCAGAGCTAAAACAAGTGGTTTCACAAAGCTGCAAAAACCAATGAAACTTCTGATGGACGTGTTTGTCTCCTGGTTGACTGACTGCCTTCCACTGAATTTCAGGAAGGCTGTAGCTGAACTTACGGTGTATTAAAAACCGTAGAACCCACTGCAGAAGAGAAACATTATGCCCCATCAGAAGGGGAAAAACCTTAACTGGAGTTAGTGCCAGTCTAGACATGAGGTAATTAACATGGTAGGGAAATAGTGACCTTGGAGAAGGTTCAGGGCCATCTAGTTAGAGGGAGAACTCTGATCACGTTCTCACTCTTAGTATTGGAAAAGACTTTGCCACAGGAGGCCCTGGACACCTGGTGAAAGGTGTGTAGGTGCTCCACACTTTCTCTTGCAGTGATGCTGGTGGAGTCGCTATCTTCTCTCCGTTCTTCTCTGGTCATGGCATGTGCAGAAACATCATAGCTCCGCGCTTCTGATGTGCGTGGGTGATGTGAGCCAGCAGTAGGGATGATATTGGCTCAGTTATCCTTGGATTTGGTGTGATGACATAGACCTAATTTCCTGGTCAAACCAGACCAAAATACAACAATGGTCTCACGACTTCGCAAAACACAATTGAGGAAGCTGAAGACTGAGGTATAT
This sequence comes from Limosa lapponica baueri, assembly GCA_002844005.1. Taxonomy (NCBI): domain Eukaryota; kingdom Metazoa; phylum Chordata; class Aves; order Charadriiformes; family Scolopacidae; genus Limosa; species Limosa lapponica. Next base: position 747,489 of record KZ505802.1, on the reverse strand, counting down.
TGGGGTGGTTTTTGTTCCCTTTCCCTTTCCCTTTCCCTTTCCCTTTCCCTTTCCCTTTCCCTTTCCCTTTCCCTTTCCCTTTCCCTTTCCCTTTCCGTCTCTTGTTCCAAATTTCAAGGCTTTGGGTATTTTTCTATTTTCCTTTGATTCCTTTTGCCCACTCCCAAAATTTTCTTCAGTTGCATTTCTTTCTTTACTGACTGTTGTCTTTTCCCCACCTCTGCACTTCCTTCCCAGATTTTCCTTTCCAGGATTTCTTGTTTTGAACTGATAGTTGCTGTGTTATATATCAAATCTTTCTGGGTTTTTTTTTTCCGAAACTCTTTCAGTGAGTTTTGTTTCTTATCTTCTAATTTCTACTCTTTGTGACTTCTTCCTCACTTCTTCCTACTGCCTATTAAAGCAAAGTAATTTTGTTTTAAATTCACATTATCACTGTCTTTGGACTGTTCAGATCCTTTTCTGAAATGGATAAGTGGTTTCTTCATTAACAAAAGCAATGATGCCACCCTGCTTCTCCTTTCCCCTCCCCACGATACTCAGTGAATTAGTTACAACAAAGGGAGAAACAGAAAAGAACTTGTGATGGCAGAAGTGGGTAGCAGCATTGCTTTGGTTGCCATAGAAATGAAGTTGCCCATTTTGGCATGGAGCATGCGAGTATCAAGAGATTTCAGTAATGACATCTACTAAAAGATATTGTGGGTTTCCTGCAAGTTGGCAACGGAGTCGCAGGGTTATTCTCAGCTATCTGGGTTTTTGTTGGCTGTCTTAACCTTCCTGATTGACCTGTTTGCAAAAACATTCTGCATCCAGCCTTCCAGTCAGCCACAGCCCCGAGGGTAAAGTTCACTGTTTAATTCCACAAGTGCTTATGGACAATGCGTATTATAAAGGTACACAGAAGACTGTTGTACTTGCTCTGCAAGTGTTAATGGAACTAGTGTATTTGTCAAGAAGGGAAAATGCTGCTAGTCCTGTGTAGAAAGCAAGCAGGCTGACTTGGACTGGATGGAGAAAAAGGCAATAAGAAAAAATATGTATTGGGAAAAGAACATTATTAGTTACACTGATTCCTTCCTGGTGTACAGGATATATATACTTAAGAAGAATGAAATGACAGTATTAATTTTACATTGTCACTTTTAAGTGACAGATAATGTCTTGCATCAAAAAATAAATCACAGAATGGAAATCAGTTTGTATGATACCTTGTAAAGCATCCCATTTCTTATCTACTGCATTATTTCTTATTTACTGCTACCGTAGCTTTTGTGGAATTTCTCATACTTGAGATATTAAGCTATTTAAGAACCTGGTCGTAATAAATTAGGAATGTGTTTCATGGTAGAGATGATGTCTATTAATTTGTTAGGCCAACTTTTGAAATACGTTTTTCTGTTGATTTGGATATTTCGGTCTGTTTGCAAATGTGCCTTAGGGTACATCTTTTCAGAATGTGATTTTTCTTTTCTTCATGGCAACATTTTCCAACCCCATGTGATTCTGTGATTACTTATATAGATATTTAACTGTATTTCATTTATTTGTACTTTTGAATCTTATTATTTTTGCCAACAGAGGAAACCTTAGGAAACAATTCTGGGTATGATCATAGCATAATAATATTAAAGTAAGCATTTGTTTTTCTAATCTAATCAGTAAGTAATGTGAATGGAAGGAGCATTTTCACTCTGTAAGTACTTTCCTGAGCTTACAAATTAGAGTATTAAATATAAAAATATTTTTTATTTAAAGCCCTGTTATTTTTCTGCTTGAATGTACAGAATTTGCTGTACTTCATTAAAAAAAGAAAATTGGATCCCAGCTGTCTGCCACTGTTGCTTGTGGTGAACAGAAAGAACATTGCTTGTTCTTTAGCGTCAGTCTGCATCAGTGAATGTCAGGAAACACCGACATAGAGTTTTCATGTAAACTGACTACCGGAGCAACATAAATAAGGCAAGGCTCTCGACTGCTTTGAAATTACAAGCAGCTTGAAACCCATGAGAATGCTTCCTGTGGAAATAGCTAATGTGTAGGCACTTTCAGATTCCATTGGCAGTTGAGGAAATAACCTGTTATTTAGGTCATGGAACATTTTTCTCTTTATTTTGCACCCATTGCACCAGCTAAGGCTGCCCCTCTATTAAATGTTACTTTTTACAGTTGCTAAAAAGACACTTTTATGCCTTGCATTTATTGTAACTATTAGCAGGGGGCAACGGGGACTAAACAAGTTCTGAGTCTAATTGCAAGTGATTGGTTTTTCATTTTTCCTTACATGTCATTGTTTAAATTCTGCTCTTTTGACATGTTTTGTCCTAAAGCACTGCCTATGTACAATTCAGGACTTCTATTAGCTTAAGGCCCAGCTAAGCAAATCCTGTTCTGTGTTAGTAAATGTCTTTGTTCTTGACAGATGTTGCAGGAGGAATCTGAAGGATATGACATCTACAGCATTAGAGTTGCAACGATGAGAAATAATCTACCTTGTCAGTTTATGGTAGAATCAGACTTCTCTTTTAGTGGAAGTATTTCTCAGACTCGGAAGGCTAATTTCTAGTCTTCATTTTATGCACCCAGATGTTTTTGTTTTACTGGGTCTACACTGAAAACCGTGGGTGAATTTGGCCCAGAAACTACATTACTTAATCATAGAAAGTTGTGTTATTTTATGAGAAAGAACGTTTTCATGACAGATGTAATAGTCCCTGAGCTGTCCAGCGGTTCCCAAACGCAGTCAGGAGAAGTGCTGGTGTTAGTTTTCGTTTCAAGTTAACAGGGAAGGAACAAATGAGCAGTGGAGATAAAGACTTTATCTTCCAAGGAAGTTCTTTGATCCTGTGGTGGCTATCCCAGTGTAACTCCTCTCAAGGACACTTGTATGCCAGGATGAAGAGTCCCCTTTTTTTTCTGCTTTTGCTGTGTACAAAATACAAGCAGAAGAGGGTGTAGGAAGCATTAATCCTGGAATACGAGTGTCCCAACAAGATTAGTGTAGCCACTAATGTCTTTGTAGACAAGCCTGAGAGGGGAGACAGTTAAAGCAGTCTGTATTCTGTTAATTTTCTTTCAAAAGTTCAAAACACTCATTACCATGCCCGAGGCAAAGTTCAAAGTTGAGGAATACCTCATTGGGATCGTTTTTCCATACCTGCCATTGTCCCTGTGGGTATCATGAAGAGGTTCGTGTGTATCAGGAGAAATGAGGTGCTGTCTACTGAAACGTGACCTTTGCTATGAAGTAGTGTGAGAAGCTGTTGGAGCTCCAACAGCACTGGTGCGGGAGAGAGGCAGGACCTACCAAGCTTGGTGGAAAGGCTCTCAGGGCCTTCCTCTGACATGTACCACACCCAAAATTTGAAGAAGGCTGTTCACCTGTACAGGTGACAGACTTTGGTGTGTTTGCTGTGAGGTGAAGTAAGATGAGAAACGTGCTGCCTCACTTCCAGAGCTTGGGGTTATTTAGCATGTACAGTCATTCTCGACTTTCTTTTCTTGTTTCTCTCATCAGTGAAGGCGTGTTCTTAAGAATAGAAATCACAGTGGCCTGAATACGAAGGAAGCTGCTGACAGCTTTACTATTCTTTTTAGTTGCTGCTATTCTCTGCTAGCAACGTTGCTTTTCAAAAAGTATTCCTGTGGGCAGTGGGATTCTGAAAATCATACCTTGAGTGTTTATTTTGTTGGTCAATCTTTCTAACTTTTTTTTTCCTTCAAAATTATGCTAATGTAGGACGTAGTGTTCCCTTCTTTTTTGAGCATATACAACCTGAAATAGTCCCCACCCTGCTTTATAGTTGACATTCTGATTTGTGCACAAATACTAGTTCTCTAGGAATATTGGATCCTCAACAGTAACAGCTCAAATTTGAAGGTTTTTTTTTTCAAAATCAGGTACAAGCAAAACAATATTCTTGCTTTATGAAGAAATGGCAGAATAATCCATAATTGTCAATCATGGGAGCATTCTTAAAACTTGCGTGACAAATTCAGTTATACTGAGGGCATGAATCTTTTCAAAGTTTTTGTGTTTTAAAAAAGAAGTCTTCTGAAGCCGATTACATTTGTAATATATACCATGTCTGGAGCATTGTCCTTTATTCTTAATTATACTCTGCAGGTTGCTGATTTCACGTACCTTTTGAGTATACCCTTTGGCATCCACAAGCGTAAACAAAGCTGCAGACTGTGTTTTCCTCTACCAGCAACGTGATGTGTTTGTGAATTAACTGAGTAGCCTTGGGTTCTACATGGGTTTCCCCGTTGTTGGAAAGGCAATTTATTCCTTTAATGAGACTGGAGATTAAGAATTGAATTAAAGAGAAAATGTGGGTTGATATAAGAGCCTGTTAATAAATAAGTGAAATTACTGGTCATTTCAGTTAAAGGTTTTGAAGGAACAGTTTAATAGCTTATGAACTGTTTGCTTGCTTTTGTCAGGGCTGAACTGTTGGGAGTGATTTTTTTCTTATGATTATAACCTCTAAGGAATACTGTGTCCCTGGTTTTTAGTAACTGAGAAACCAATGAACTGAAAAAGAAGGCAGCTCCAGAAGTGGGAATGTGTGATTTAGACCATATGAAGATCCCATGGTTTAGAAAAGACTAAGCTGCAGGGAGGAGAAACAACCAATTTTTGTAGAGTGGCGTAAGAAGATTCACAGCAGGAGGGGTATTTTGCAGCCAGGCTCCTCGGGGGACACATGCCTTTTCCTCTTCCATGCATCTCCCCCCTTAAGAGGGACAGTTCAGAGCCAGCTGGTCTTATCAGAAGTTCACACGGTACCTGGCAATAGAGGGGGAAAGCATTTGAAGTTGTATGTAGGAAGGAGAAAGGACCCTCTTGAGACTTTGGACTGTGTCTCGTAGGCTCTGAAGGCACGGATGGTGGGAGGGGAGCCCCTTTTAGTCCCAGGTGTGTGAGCAAAAGGCTGCCCGGCAGAGCAGGGAGAGGAAGCCATGGGACTCCTGAGGTGTCTGGGACCAGTTAGGCATGCTCCTGGATTTTGCTCCCATTTGGAAGTACAACAGGGGCTCAGCCATGGTCCAGGTCTCCTTTGTAGTTGCAGAGGAAGTTGCTGGCGGGAGATAAGGTTTCTGGAGATCCGGACCAGATCAGACTGCATGTCTGGCACTCAGCTGTAACTGCGCAAGGAAGTCTTTCAGCATCAGAGTGAAATGAAACGCAGGTCAGAGACTATGGGGTCAGAAGACAAAAATTGCAAAGCTAGCTTGAAATTCCAGGTCAAGAGTTTTTCCTCCTTTCATTAAGCAGAGCAAAAGGCATTTCTGATTACCAGGGATACTGATAACACAGTAGGGTCTAGAGATCCAGATCCTTTTGTACTCGGCCTTGCACTGGCTGCTCACGCTCTGAAGACCTTTCTTGGAATTGAGACTGATGCATGAAAACCTATTACCATGTTTTTTGTGCAAGTAACCTGTGACTTATCTTGAAAGAAAAAAAAATGCACTGAAAACCTTCATATCTGAATGTTTTAAAAAGAGAGTTTAAAAACTCCCTTTTAAAATTATTATATTATACATAACATACTTGATGACATGCAAGTGGCCAAAACGTGTATTCCAGGGCCCGCTTTCTCATAACCAAAGCCAGCCTGGAAAGGAGAGTGGGATGTTGCCCTTGAGAACATTCTCCCCCTCCTTCCTTGCTGTGATCTTGTAGCCTTGTCTCCCTGTCAGTGGCTTCTCTTCTTCTTCATCTCATCCCCCTGTCCTCTCTTTGCCCAGGACCTACCTGTGTGCAGGGGCATTTGCCCTTATTGAAGTTTTAGTCTTTTTTTTTTTTTAGCCTCCCCTGCAAAATGGACTTGCTCTGTAAAACACAACCAGATTTTGTTTCAATGGTTCAATTTTCTGTCCTCAAAGATCTGAATGATTTAGCTTTCTAAATCATTTGGGTGACATGTCCTCTTCAGGTTTTTTGTTAGTAGTCCAAACTATAAATAATAGTAGTATAGTGCCTTTGCAATCAAAATACAGCATATTATTTTCTTGGAGGGACTCTTACCCTTGCCATTCTATCTAGTTGTGTAGAGCTGTGTATTTTTGAACTGAATGTTTTGGTTCCATCTGAATTAAAACTGTAGAACTGCTTTCCTTTCTCAGATAGTGGAGACTTTCTTTATGTTGTTTAGCCACATACGTTGGTTCATCCCATTGAATTTACCATTTGTTACCTGTCCATGTTAGTCTCCGAAGTAAAATACTTGATGAGACTGCAACTTAGTGGCAGTTTGCCATATATTCTTAGTTTTTCTTGGAACATTTAGTTTAGGAAGTGGACTAATTAGCGCATAAACATTGTTTAGCAGAACTCCTCCAATTAGCACTGTTTGGCCTGGCTTCAGTGATAAACAAAGTTAGATGCACGTCAGTGTTTGTCCTAACAGTTTATAAAGTCTATTTTGTGGTCCTAGGGGACAGCACACACCAGATACATTAAATAGTCATTGCAGTCAAGGCCATGAGAAAAAGCTTACTGTGTCAAGCTTAATAGGCTGTGCATGATACATTAGCAAGCTAGTTTGGAAGCCTTCCATTAATCTTAATTATTCTGAAATACTAAGTAAATCTTTCTAAAGTATGTCTTTTTCTTACTATTGTCTATCTGCTACCATATGAAAAGGAAAAAAAAAGACATTCTTCAATTATTGTAAAAAAAATAGAATTTAGATTTTCAGTGTGTATTTTAGTGTCATCATTGTATTATTCTCATTTTGTTAAAGCCTACAACTAAGCTAGATTCTTATCAGTACACGTATAGGCAAGCTTCTTGCCCCAAGAAAATTGCTGTCCTGATTTTGGTGTGACAAAATTAATACTGATAAACGGTTGGGACAAGGTTGGACTGCCTTTATAGTAATATTGCAAGTAGCTAAGTGTAGTAATGTATGCGTGCTTTGGTGGTTCTTAAGGGAGGGCTGCTTGTCCAGCTATGGCGGGCTTATCTATAAGACACTGAAGACTAGAAGGTTGTTGAAGTGTAAAATAACCATTCCTCATTTCCTGCTCCAAATGTTTCAGTTGCAATTTTTTTTTTTTGCCCTGGTTGTCCTATAAATTCTTTGAGCCTGTAAAGGAGCAGGGAAGTTGGAGACAGTGGGTAACTTCATGCGCCAGTCCTATGTGTTGTGACTTTTAATTTATGAGATAGGCGAACTAGGGCTGTGGCTGAATCTGGTAGTGGTATCTTTAGATTATATTCAGTATTAGATGACTAAAGTAAATCTAAAATATTCTGTGTGTACTAAAAATACTTTAGCTAATTGAATTAATCCTAACTCTGTGTGAGAGAAGGAAGCAGGGAAGCAGCTCTTAACATTTTGCTGGATCAGCTGTATTTGTATTTCAGAAGTTGCTATAACTAGGGGAACCAAGCAGGCCAGGTCTATTCTTAGCTGTATAGTGGTTTGAAAAACTCCTTTGTTCCTGACAGCAGTACACAGACCATAGAAGCAGCCCAGATGAACAGAGCTCTGTTAGATCTTAAAAATCAGAATTTTCTACTGGAAATCTTTCCAACTAATTGAAAGGCATTTGTTAAAATCTAATTCTGATTTTATCAATTAATTAATTGAAAAATAACAGATGCAAACAAAGTAAAATTGTTTCCGTCACCTTCCTCCTTTAGACAACGAGACAGATCCGAAAATCATAGGCATCCATGCAATGGTGTCTGTTCTTCATGTTGTGACTCTAGGTTGCATGTATATTACTTGTCATTAAACAATGCGGGATGTGGAGCTGCCCACTTACTCAACTCTTTGTGGTTAACTAAGGGAGTGAAATTGTCTACTCTCCAAGAGAGAAGGGAAGCTAACCTAATGTTCAACTATTTACTGCACTTTCCTGTCACCAGTGATACACTGTGCCAGTGTCCTTGTATGTGAAATCAGTTCTTCGTGGCTGACGTTCTTGATAATCCAGCTGCAGAAGGATCGTGTGTTCCTCAAATTAAATGTGTTGCAAGTTTTTTATACAAGTTGAGAGAAAATCTTCCTCCAGTAATGAACACCAGAATCTACCATTGAAATGAAGTTGTTGCTGAAGAGGATGGGACGTCCTTGGTGCCTCCTAGGACATGGTTTAAGTTACTCATTAGATTTAACTAAAAACATTCATATTTTCTAACATTTGTTTTCCCTTTTGCAAAAAAAATTACTATAATTTTCATATTTTTCTGAGTTACCGCTATGTCTTCTCACTCTCGAATGTTCTTTCATTGTCTCCCTCTTTCCCTTTCTCCTCCTCTCATTACTCTTATAAGCTACTAATAATTGCTGTGTGACAACAGGCCAGGTTTCAAGTTTAACAGAGTTTTGTGTCTGATACTTTATGCAAACACTTGTGGAATTATCGAGTGAACAGTGCTCAGGTCCTATCAAAAGTATTGCTTCTCAGAAGATTTTTGTCTCCTAAAACCAGATTCAATAAACTGGATCATAATTACATTAATTAGAAAATAATAGTCTCTTCCTACCTGCCATCATGTGAAGATATTTTAGAGGTGTAGCCGTGTACCATTTAAAAATCTTTATTTGGTTTGTAGTAGTGCAAGGGTCCTCCGTGAGTTTAGCAACAGCGCATATAAAAAGAAGTCTTTCGATATATGCCATGTTAGGAGATGCACAGAAATTAATGCCATTTTAGATGTTCAAATTTCATAAGTATTCATATTTGCAAATTTAGTTCTCACTTGCAGAGAACTGATAAATGGTGTCTCATTAATTTCCAATTTGGTCAAAGTTTTTGTTTGTTTGTTTTTTAAGTGACAAGGGACCACTCTTGGAAAACATTGCAGAGACCAGGTTAAAAATGAACTGCGATAATAAAAAAAAATGGGAACTGATTGATGGCAAGGTAACTTGATAAAAATTGGTCCCACAGTAGAAAGTAAATTACAAACTGCTTGACTTTTCTAAAGGTCTACTTGCTTTCTCTCGTGCCATGGAAACTTTATTGGGATTCTAAAACCAAACACACACCTGATTTAATTCCAGCACATGCCAACTTAGTGTTGTGTACTTCTCCTGCAAGTTTTAAAGAGATTGCAGATGTTCTTTGTTATGGAAAAGCACTTGCAGTCTTAACTGTTAGGAAGCTGCTGTGTGACTGTATTCTGGAATATACCTTTATGAAAAAATAAATCTGAGTAGGAAAAAAGATACAAACCACTAGTGGAAGGAGTGTGAGTGGATGTAGGGTGGTACCTAAAGATATGGATGGCACTTTCCACTGAAATATCTGAGGAGATAACAGACATTAATGGCATTAATACATCTAAGAAACAGGTGAAACAGTGAGCAGCTGTGGTAGCACAGGTTAAATGCATATGCTCAAAACCATAAGGGAAACTAAAAGTGAGATAGGAAGTAGATCCAGGTTTCTTTAAGTTCAGTAACCCATTTTGCTTAACTACTCTTTTATGCTTTTTTTCCCTCCCCATTGATTTTTTTTTTTTTTTTTAAAGTCAGCTTTAGAACAGGGCTCTAGTGAATTGAGCAGCAACTCATTTCTTTTGCGATCGCCAGGAAATACACTGAGCAATTACGGGTGGCTGGATGGGAAAAGGTCTTTCAGTTCACTGTGATACAAAGGTTCCCAGGGCTTCCTGGCTTTTCAGCAGCCTACCAGGTGGTCTGACTTGGGGCTAAGTCCCCCATGTTCCGATGTCCATGAGTAGCAGCAAATTTGAGGAAACAGGACTGAAGGCCTGAAGGATTTATTATTTTTTTAAATGCGTTTCATTGCTTAGCAGTTCTTCTGCAAATCTGTTTCCTATCTGTTTCTCTATTATCTAGATCAAGAGCGGAGTCAAAGAACTTCCACCAACAGCTAATAGATTCACACAGAGTAGTTCCTTATTAAGGAGGAGTATCTCCTAGCAATCCTTGAATTCTCAGTGTGTATAAGGATTAATAACTCTGCTGTATATTGTAAGGGAAGTAAAGGGAAGGTGACCATTGGCTGATCCTGTATAGCACAGAGATGCTTAATGGCTGTTTTTCTTCCAAATGTTGACCTAAATGTGTAACTTTTCCCCAGCAATGCAAGCTACATTTGACAGCAAGTTGCAGCTTGTTGAAATGCAGTATGCCCACTAGTGTAAAATGAGAATATTAGTATTTCATGTGGAAACATGACTTTGGCTTGAAACTGATACAAGAGATTTACAAGATAAAACAACTGAAAACTCCAGCAAGTCCTAACAAAATACTCTCTTTAAATAATGCACACTAAGTAAATATTATTGTTTATTGAAAACCCTTTCACTAATACAGTCTATTTTTTGCCATTTACTTCTGTAGGATCTGAATAACAATACCAATAATATTTAATAGGAGGAAAAAAAAGAAAATCTCAGTTTTATATTCCTGAAAAAATTACAATTTCTTTTTTCATTGGTGATTTATCCAAACCAAAAGAAACTGAAGTACACACATATTTATAACTAATAAATAATTTGACCTGAACTTCTGGTTCCTTACCTCCATTGTTGAGAACTCACTATCTTATTTTAAAAAGAGGACTCACCGTCATAACAGGTCTAAATTTATTGAGCTTTTTTGCTCATTTATTGGTAGTGCTTTGGGTTTATTTATTGTTGAAGGAGTTTTGTTTGTGTTTGTGTTCATGTGTGGATTATCTCAATTTTTGTCTCTCCTTCTTGTTTCCCTCCCTTATTTTAATGTTCAAGCCGTGGCTGCGTTTTCAGCACAGTTTTGAACTCTGTTTTAAGTTAATAGCCAAATAATACTATTCTAAATGTTATTTTTTTTTCTGAACAGTAGTACAGTTTCTGCATCCTTCAACTCCATGGCTCTTAAGTGCACTGTGATCTGTAAGACTCATCATGGGATTAAGGAAGAAGAAGTGCTAATCTCTGTTTTGACCCTTCTGGCTCTGTAGTTTAGGCTAGTTGATACAACTGTAAAAGGAGAAAGCTAACTTAATGTCTCAGCAAAGTGGGTGAGGATTAATTAACTACATACACAAATTATTATACGGGTGCTAGGAACGTTTTAGCAAGATTTTCAGATGGTATATATTGGTACAGGTCAGATGAACAAAACAGAAGCTCAAACATAAGTGGAAGATAATTTGATACATTTTACTGTTCTTCACTACGTGTTTTGAACTGTTCAGTACATCATCATAAAAATCTGTGGTTTGTTACAAAAAAATAAGTAATTGTTTGAGGGGAAATATATCTGAAAAATTTTTAGCTCTGTAGAATGCACAGGAACAATTTCCCTAGTATTTCACTGTCAAAATACATACCAGGTTTCAAAGTTTGCCTGCACCTGTTTTGGCATACAACTAGGATTTTCTTTCTAAAAGGGAGGAGTACAGTCTCTTACCTGAAATTGTAAAAATCTTGTATTCATTTGAAAAGATCCAACTTGTCATAGAGATTGGTGTCTTATTATGTATAAGGAAGGTGCTTCATCAGCCTTCATGAATGACAGCAGGGAATTTTGAATGGAATTCCCAGGAGGCCTCCACTGCCTGGAACATCAAAATGTTCTGCTACAAAAGCTCTGATACAGTCTGATAACAACCCTGGCCTAGAAAAATGTTTGTGTATTTTAATTTTCCAGATCAATTCTCAGTATATACTCCAGTTTGCAATAGTATTTGTTAGTTGAAGCCAAGAACAGGAAAATAGGTATGCTATGGACTCCTTTGTAGCTATTGTGGAGGTTTGATAGCAACACACACAGAGAAAACTGTTCTCCCAATGTAGTGTTAATGTTATTGAAACACCTGATTTTTGTATAATCTCATATTTTAGAGAGCAAAAGAGGGAGAGAGTTCTATATACATGTGCACACAATAAATGTCAGTCTGGTTTATTCTTTCAGAATTAATGTATGTGAAACTGGAACTTCTGTAAAAAGCATTAGCCTGGGTGAATGTTCTTGCCAATGCAACATTTGTGTGATTGATGAATGATGTCTTGGTCATGCAAACCCTTGAGGAACAGAATACATATAGCAGAATGGTTTTTTTAATTTATTTTTTTTTTTAATACTTACTCTTCCAGAGATTTTACAGGTAAATCATTGAATAGGGTGGAATTTAAAAAATGTTGTCTTTTGACCACAGTGGTAAAGGGTGCTACATTTCCTTCTCATGAGTTCCTGTTTGGGACAGACAAAGCAGATGTTTGGCTTGGAAGCAGGCTTTATTTGGCGTGGTGGCAGGAAGTACTGAGAGATTTGCTATTGACATTTAATCCCTGATGTTTCTGTAGACTGTAAGACCAATTCTTTTTTTCTTTATTTCTCTCTCTTTTTTTTTTTGTTGCTTGCTTGAATCTATGTAAAATTAACTGAAGTCATAATACATACTTGGCAAAGGAGCTGGAAATACTGTATTCTGTTTCTTATACTTTTGACAGTCTTACTCATAAATCCCAGTCCCCTGATTCCTATGATCAGAGTGAGATTTTTTTTTTTCATGCAGGTGTTTAAAACGTGAAATTAGATGTTTCCCCCAAAGCTGTATGTCTGATCTCCATCTCTGCAGCAATCCAACTAAAGGACCCATCCTCCAAATCATTCTGGTTTAGGAAAGTTTCTTCCTGCATCTGGTCCATGCTTTGTAATATTAATCTGTTTAAAAAAAAAAAAAAAAGAAGGGGGGGAAGCAGCGGAGAAGATAACTGAGCTATGAAGGCAGCCAAGCTGATTTGCAAAAAAATACAGAAATGAATTACTGTTTTAATAAACTCTGACGATTTTTCTGTAGAACCGGGATGGGAGTTTTCGTGCTCAAAGTTATTTTGCAGAAATTTTTGCTGCAAAGATCTTAAGTGTTAGAAAAAAACTTGAACTGTTTTTCTGTACTTGCATGTTCGTATAATAGACTATCAAGGTACTATGAGTAAGTTAGGTAGAAAAAAGAAGTAATGTTTTTTAAAGCAATGTGGTTTGGCAGAATACATGGGTAACTTGCTTCTTTTCTGTGTAAGCTTTACTTTCTCTTCTGGGTGATAATTCTGATCCAAGGGAGGTCCTGCAATTGCCCCCCTGGTTTCCCTCACCTGGAGTCTGACACCCTGGGCTGTGCTGAAACACTTCTGTGCTCCACTGGAAGCGATGAACGGATGCTCTGAACGTTTTATATGCAGCAGATTTGAATCCTGCAAAAGTAAAATTAATGGGGAGGGGAGAGGGGGGAAGGAAACCCATGGAAGAATTCAGCTAATAAACTTCATTTTATGTTGATACCTGAAATATTTGGGGTTTTTAGTGGACTGGATTTGAGACGGTTTGAATGAAAAAAATCTGATGCTCTGTGGGAGTGGGGCTGGGAGCAAACGGAACCTTATTTTTTGCTTCACTGCTTTTGTTGACTGTGTTGGGAAGAGATGCAAAAGGGAATATGGGAAAGGAAGAGAGAATGCTAGAGCTGTACCCCACCTGCACGATAAATGCAAATGCTGGTTGGACCTTGAGCCAAAAACCCAATGGGTGAAATGCACAGAGTGCTGCAGCATCAAGTGCAAGGCTCCCGTTTCTAAGGACACTGCTTATGGAGAGAGAACTCAGCTGCTTCTGGGGCACAATAGGGCCGTAGAACTGCTACAGCTTGAACTGTGTCTCATAGGAGGATATGTGAGGGCTGCTTATATTGTAATATGAATGCTTTGGAACCAGAATATAGCTCCTGCTATTAGGCAGTCAACAAAAATTTTAAATGCCTTTTGTTCTTAGGGGTAGTTTTATAAAATCTTAACAACCAGTGGTTTCCCGTTTAATTTGAATATAGCTTAATTTACCAGCTTGCCTTTCAAGATGGTCCTGGATTTACCACCTGAGCCACAACTTCCTTAATGTCATGCCAGAATAGTTTTCAGGGTAGGATATATTCAAATAATGTGGAAAATGTGTCCAAGAGAATAAGTGTGATAGCTCTCAGGTTACAGTGTGCAGCCAAGTCTGGAGGAGAGTGACATGTATTAGCCGTTAACGCTTTGCAGAAATTAGGACTGCAAAAATAGTTATCAACTAGAAAGAATTTTAAAAAAAGAAAGCTATTTACCTTTTTTTTACTTTTTTTTTCCTTGCTAGTACTATTTTTCACCCCTTCCTGCTGATTCTTAGAATGTGAGTACTCTATTTTAAAGAAGAGCTTGTCTGTATAATTATGCAATTCTATTATTATATAGCAAGTGTATGGTTACCACCAGTGAGTATAAGTAGCTCTTCCACACCAATTGTAGCTGTTCTTGGGTGGCACTGAAGAAGTGAGTGTTTTTTATAAGCTGTTTGAAGAAATATATAGGAAGCATACAGGGGAGGAGTACTGGGAATGCGAAAAGCTGCTCTTTAGAGGAGAAGGCTTCAAGCAGTACACCATGAAATTCAAGTAATTAAAACATCATAAGAGCGTGAAACATGATGCTCCTCCTGCGCTCCTGCAACCGGAATATTTTTCATTCTGTGTTTTAGTCCCAGGTCTTGTTTTTGTTTAGTTAATCTTTATATCGGGTTTCAGGGTAGGTTCCTGTGCATAGGTTTTCCTAGTACTGACAGCCAGAAATGGCTTCCAATCCATTGTTTTGAAAACTTTTCTAGGGTATCTATGAATTAAATGAAACTGCCTCAGGTCCAATAAATTTATTCATTAATGGCGTCAGAATTAGTTTTTGGAGCATTCTGAATTTCTGTTATTCCCACTGCAGTCTCTAGACTATAGTCTATCACCAGGCCTTTCTGTGCAGAAAGAGCTGCCAAAGAAATCAGAATAGGAAAGAATTTTATGACTCAAGTTGTAGTCACATTGTTCACCGACACATTGCCGAAGCCAGCCTGCTCATGGCATGCCAGGCCTCAGGGATGCTCCTCCAGTTCAGAGCACAGATTGGCAGGGGAGGGGCTGCGGCTCACCTTTTGCATAAGACTTTGCCTTTTCCTTTTTGAAACCTGTATTTAAGGTTAAATTTATTTCACAAAGTTAAAGAAAAACAAACAAAGCCCCCAAACAAACAAAACAAAACCAACCACCATGTGTCTTCTCTCTGTGTGAGGAACTGGAGCCTGTTAAGAGCTTGCCGGCCACCTGTGGTGTTTGACTGGTGTCCCCTGGACTTTTTGCTCCCTTGTCCACCAACCTCACCATAGCTGGAAAACTGCAGGATTGCCGCTTCCCTAAGAGTTCCCTTTTTGATCCTTGCTTCTGAAATATCTCTGCTCCTTGGGGGGCGGGGGTGGGGGGGAAGGGGGCTATAGCAACTCTGTTCTCTCAGCAAAGAGTACATATCTCTTGGCACAGACGTACAGCTGATGATCCCCCAAACAATTGGGATTAGCCTGGGGAATCTCTGGAAGTGGGCAGCATATGCAGGAGGCAGTAATGTCTAATGGGCAAGGCACTGGTCTGTGGAATAGAGGTATAAAATGAAAAATTAAATTTGTCATAAAAACCGTTGAGATCTACGGATGAAAAACAGCGCATAAGTGAAGTTAAAATAATCATTAAGCTCTGCGGTGGGTCTGGAGGCCACTCGCAGGCTGCTCATATTGGTTTGTGTTCGCTTCAGATCACGGCAGCGATGCTCTGCCAGAGTGGCTGGGGAGCTTTAATTCTGGCAAAGGGGTTGTAAGTGCTGGATGCGGGCGTGCTCCAGCAGCACCTGCAAAAAGGCACCTCTCCTGCTTCAGCCGTGTCCTCGGCTGTGTCAGCAGAGGTTGGAGGCTGTGTGGGGAGGGGGTGCCCTGCGTACCCATATTAAATCAGTGCTGGCCAGTTGGGTGGCTTAACTAGCTAAGAATAAGTGAATTGAAGTGAGGAAAGGGATCGCCATCTGTTGAGAGAGGAAAAGTGCAGTCTGCCGCAGTGTCCCACAGCGTGCTGTCTGCGTTCCTAAACGTGCTGGTAACTAAAGCAGGGTATGTCATACACAGCAGAAACGCTTTAGTTGGGGGCCCACTGCTAACATCTCCTTTACTTTGGGAGACTTAGTCATGAGGAGACTTGAGGCATCTGATAAGAAGGGGCAGAAATTTATGTTTTTTCTCCTGCTCTCGTTACTTTTAATAGAAAGGTTTTGCAACAGAGTGACTCCAGGACTTGCGTCTGGGAGTTAAAGGATGGCAAGGATAAACTAAAAGTAAATTTAAATTCTTTTAATCTAATTTTTATTTTAATGTCTTTTTTTTTTTCCCCGCTGGTAAAACAAGTTAGCACACTGATATTTTTATCTACAGCATTAACACTAACAGTGATCATTGCCAATCCCTGTAATTATTATTTTGTGATCCTTTGGGAGCCTGCTGTACCGAGGCATTCTCTTCCCGTTGCTTCGGCACCTGGGAATTCAGGCTCCAGTGATATTTTCCAGCAGATGTGACTATCAGGGCTTGTTTATTTTTAGCTGGGGATTGTGCACCTTGATCTCGGTGGGAAGCTTCCTGTCCTCATTGTCTTTTACAGCCGGTTGTAAAGGCAAGTGGCTTATAATGACCTACCCTTACTTCCCCTCACTGGTTCCAAAAGACACAGGAATGTCATCATCACATGTTATAATTTACTCAGGGACTTTCCGATGAGGACCTCACAGGTTTAACCTTTCCAAAAGCTCTGTTTATTCAAGAGGGTAATAGGGTTGGTAGCTCGAATGTTGAGGCTAGGAAGTTACCAGATTGTATCAGCTAAATTCATTGATTTTTGTCCACTGAACAGTTTTTATTTTGGGGCAACTGAATTTGTATTTTTTCAGTGAGATGCATATTTTGATCACCTAATTCCATTATAACAGAATTTCAGAGGAAAACCATTTTTATTTTTAATGTTACACATGAAAGTATGTGAAGTTCTAACTTTTCTTAAATTTAAATAATGGAGAAGGGGGGAAACATTCAGAAATGGTTTATATTTCTCTATCACAAGTGACAGAAGCTACTTTTTCTTAAAACATATTTTAAAACATTCTAAAACTTTAAGCCCTGTTTGTGTGTGAGCATGTATTTGTGTTTGTGCTCCTGCACGTAGGTGCCTGCGTATATTGTGTGTGTTTCTTTGGACTGGTGTGACATGATGTATAAAAGCCTTGTATATCGGGTTGTAATAGAACTTTTTTCTCTTTCATTTATAAATGCCTCAAAAACATATAATGCATAATAGAGATGCAGACTGATCTCTGCATTGTTGCTAAAAGTGATACACTTTCAATTTTTGTCAAAGAGAAAAGCATTCAGCAAGAAAGAGCTCTGATTTCAAGATCAGTACTTTCTTTTGCCTCTGTGAATGTTACTGTTGCGATGCTATTTTGTCTGTTTCCTGTTATATGAAAAACAATTTAAGCAGCAGATTTCCATCTATTATATTCTTTAAAAAACAGACGTGATAATCCAGCTGATGGTTGGGTTTAATATATAGGGGTTTTGGAATAGAGCCCAAACTTGCGAATCATTTCATCTTGCTCACATAACTTGTTTTGCCATTGTAGGAAAAAAAATGTTTGTTTCCTAAATACTCCATGTGGTAGATAGCGGAAACTACATGCACATACCTTTCCCCCAGGAAATTTTTTTCCACTAACGATATACAGATTATATTTTTGGCAACTATTTTGAATTTTGGAAGAAGGACATGATGCAAGGATCCCCTTTTACTATTCTTTTTGTTAATATGAAAAAAAGAAAACAGACATGTCTTTTCTTTTCAAGGTAAGCAATTAACATGGGAGTGATACTGCTGTTGATGCTTGCCATGTGATATTTATTATTGGGTAACACTGTGGGAAGAAATCACCCATCTAATTCTTCAGGGTTGTTGTGGAATGCTTTTTGAGGAACATGCGAGACCAAGGCTCTACCGTGAAGCACTACCAGATTATTCCAGAAAAGGCTTAAAGCTTGCTTAGCGTTTGCTTTGCAGGCAGCAGATACAAGAAGAGCACTTTTTCTGATTGTTTTGGTACTTGTTTTGTTATTGCATTGAGTTATGTGCTGATAATCTTGTTAGTTGCATTTTATGGAAAAGGCTCAGGGACCTTCAATCATCCTTGGTATTCTTAAAAGTAAAAAAAAATTATTGTTTCAAACATCTGTCTCAGGAGTACCTTCAGTCAATTGTTATGATTCCCAATGTACGTTTGATCTGTCAAAATATCCTGCGAAGTTTTGATGCTTTTCACAAACATCACCAAATCAGACCTCCCCAAAACATGTGCCATGTTTCTTGTTAGAGCAGAAAATTGTACAGAAGCTTCCCTTGTCCCAGAATAATTCTCAGTTAGGCCATCCTTTCCATCCCTGACTAGGAGATGTTGTACCTAAACTGCATTCTGTTGTCAGTGTGGATGTTGCAGAACTTTTGGTTATGTAAAAAAAGTCAATCTTTTATACTATTGAAAAATGTGATCCATATTTTCCAGTACTGTAAACTCTGAGATTTTTTTATTTTGCATTTTTCCAAGAGTCACCTTTTTAATGGTTTAGTCAATTTTGAGGACATAAAACATTATTTCAATTATGTATCCTACTTCTTAAATGCAATTTGGCTTAGCCACACATCGAGAATAGAATTCTGTATAACCAAAGGGTGATGTATCAATCCTGCTACTTTTCTGAATACTTACTTCCAACTGTAAGTACTTGGGAACAGACTGCTTTTCACAGTAGCATCCTAAGCATTTAGTAATAGTGCTTTATTTATCCTTTGTTATTACTCTTCTCAGTGAACTCTGTACATGCTTGCTTCTTTAGCTGTAGAATGCAAGCCAGGTTACCAAGCAAGATAAGTCCTCTTATTCCCTTTTAGGTGTAGGGAAGCTGATGGTAGACTTGCCCAAGGCCTTACTTTAGGATATTAGAAGAAAAAGGCATTTTTCATTAACACTGTTAATGGCTCAGAGTCCAGAAAGCTCCATTGTGTTTCTCTTCTCATCAGCATAGGGACCACACATTGGATGCACTGTGTATTATTTTTTTTCCACCTACCTTTTACAATGTTAAGCTTGGTCAAATCAAAACTCAACTAACCTGTATAAGAAAGATTCCTCTGAAGTTGTCACTCTTCTGTGATGAGTGTTGCTGGTGAATGAATTTATGGAACCTTTTTCTCTTGGAGTTAATGTTTGTCAAAACAATGATAAGAAGCGAGCATAAGAGAAAAATCTTGGTATAAAAGTGATAAAATGGTCTCTGGGGACCTGGTAGGCTGGTACAGAGAACTCCCTGTTTTGTTCTTAAACCATTTGTGTGCACTCCTGGTACCGATACTGAAAAAAACCCTCCCAACATGTACCTACAAAGCTCTGTTGAATGGCACATCCTGACATGTGAAAGGAGAAGTGAGCTACCTGAAAGAATGGCTTGGCATTCCTGTGGCTGAGAGGAACTGCTTTTGAGGAAAGAAAGAAGATGGGGAGGAGCCCAGGCGGCACAGAGTGTGCGTGGGGGGGTCAGGGAGGTGGGCTGGAGCTAAAAAGACCATATCCGTGTTTTTCCAGGTGTCCCTTTTGTAATCTTTCATTATTTTTTTTAGAAGAAAAGAGGCAGAAAATCCAGTCATTCAGAAAAATAAGTGACAACAAGAGAGAGAAACCAGACTTGGGCTGTGCTTTCATTAACTGTTTTACTGCAGTTAGTGCAACTGGTACCTCGTTTTATAATGCTTTCTCAATTACAGTGTCTCCCACATGCTCGTTGCCCCTCGTTTTATTCCCCATCACTTTATTGCTTTGTTTAATCCTTTATGTGTCTAACTCACTGTTAGGGTTGCTTGCAAAGTCCAGGCTGCTGTTGAGACATTTTTGCTTGTAATTAATTAAATGGTTCCAAATTGTCTGTGTTGGATGTGACAAAAAAATCCAACAATCTTTTAAAGTTTCAGATTGCGCCAGAAATGAGTGACTTCTTCACTGATCAAACAGGACTTCCAGAATCGGCGCTTGCCTTCTACCTAAATGATTCAGGAGGCCCCCTCCACACTTGAAACATATATAAATGATGAAAACAATTAAATGTGTACATATTTTACAAGATTTAACTTGACAAGCCTGAATAAACTAGCTTCTGCCCTGCACCTTTGTTCTTGCCCTAGGTCTTTCTGTGTGCTTGTGATAGACTTTCAACTCAGTCAAAAAAATTCTTCATAACCAAAAGACTTGGCATCAGAATTAAAACACGGTTGTTTAAAGAATTGCTCATACCTTTCCCATTACTTTGGCAATATGACTATTACAGGTAGAAAAATTAAGCCACAAAATTCTTCAGAGCCCCTTTTGTTGCCATCATTTCATGTACGTATTTTCACAAAAGGATGTCCTGCAAAATAGCTTGTTGAGGAGAATGTTGAGTGTGTGATTCGTTAAAAATCTGTGTTTTTCAGGTTAAGTTGCATCTTTACCTTGCATTGTTTCAAGATGAGTTTCAGATATAAATAGTAAATCTGTCTGGAAGTCTGCACTGGTATATCTTGCGGGCTAAGTGTAGTTGTTGGCAAGAACTCCCATTTTGTTATCTCGCCAAATTTATTTTCATTTTGATTTTTATATGGTTCCTGATTAACCAAAATATATTTATATATGGATGGTTAAGTTCAAAATATTACAGTCAGTCATTTCAGAAAAGTAAATACTGTTCTCTATGCTGAGAATTTTTATTCAGACTTTCTCAATGAAAGCAAGTGAGAATATTTTTACAGTGCCTGGCCTTGCAAAAGTGTCATCTTTTCTGTATTTCCTGAGAGGTGAAATTTAGTTCCATGTTGCTGGCCTTTTGACTTTGGGTTTTTCAGCGTGTAGTTCTGATAGCTTTTTTTTTTTTTTTTAATCATATTGCTTGTGAACCTGTTCAGGATGCTCTGATCATCAATGCAAATTAGTACCTTGATGCAATTTCCTGAACTGATGAAAAAGAAAAGCCTAGTGACTCTGTGATATACAAGTTGTTTACATTTGAGTTTACAGGTATTTCAACTTTCTGGTAACAGCTAATGGATGGACTGGCAAGGTGACAATCACCTCCAAAATGTCTTACATTGAATTTATTACCAACCTTAGCTCCCAGCAGTAGTAGTGATGAAAAGTCCTTTCTTATTGCAAGGTGATGGCTAGATTCACTACAATAAATTAAGGACTTTGAAGCATCATGTTTCTATCCTAATTTGCATCCTTCCTGTTTATGTTAAATAGCATAAAAGAAGAGATTTTGAATGGTACCTTAGCCATCTAACCTTTCTTTTCCAACTGAAAGAATGTCCTTTATTAGGTTAGTGTGGTGAGTTAACAATAACTTCATTCACTTGTGTAAAATTCAGTGTGTGTTTGCTATGAAGCTCAGAGGAATGATTCCACTGCAGCTGAACTGATGCATGTTGTTGGATGGGCATGTATAGTATCAGTCCATCAAAACCACATGTTCATACCAGCTTTTCTTCCTTTCCCTCCCTGCCAACTTTTCCTGTTAAATAGAATGATCTTAGTAGCCAAAAAGCATAATTTCCATGTATATACAACTTTTGAAGTATCAGAACTGTTTATATACACATGCACACACATAAAAATCACATAATGTAAAGGTGTAAAGCAGTTTTTATTTGTAAGTGATGCTGTAAGCTCTCCCAGAAGTTTTGGTTGTTCTGGATATAATGGTTTAATAGCTTATTGAAAGATAAAGGGACTCCAGTGCCAGAATAAAGGTACCTCTGGTATGAAGGACATTTTAGTACAAAATGATAAACAGGAATACCTTCTTTATAATTCAGTAGTGCATATCAAAATTTAGAAATTATATTTGTGGGTATGCAATACAGTCGTGCAAATATTCAGAATTTAAAATCAGCTAATGCAGTATTTTGTTTATTTTCATGGAATATTGAATGGTATAGGATAACATGGTTGGGTGTATATTGAAGGAAAAACCTTCACTGGAGTTGCTGGTAGGGCAAGAATTGTGTCCCCCATCCACCCTCCATGTGTTTTTGTAGCATTGTTTCTAAAACAATGCTTTTAAAAAGATCATAATTCAAAAATGAGAACTTCTTTGTCTCATTAACCTGCAGTGCATGATCTGAGCTGCAAAACTGACAGAACCATCTTGGTAACAGTGCATTAAAGGATTTCTTTCTGACTTTTTATACATGTATTGTGTTCTTTATTATTTGATGACAGAGTAGGAGATACTCAATGATTTAAAGGACATAATAATTTGGAGGAAAACTTGTCTTTAAAATAAAAAAGTTGTTGTTACGATTGTAAAGAAACCTGAGACATGAAGTTATATGTTGCAAATAGTATTGAGCTCAGTTTACAGCATATCTGTGTGCGATGCTTCTACCTCTCATATAACTGTAAATTAGTATTACCTGTCAACAGGTTGTTATTCTGCCTGTTTTGCCTATAACTATTATGGAGGGAGCAGGGACGAAAGCCAGCTTTTGGTCATGACCCAAAATCTGATGAAGATAGTGGAAAGATTTTCATTGACTTTATTGTGCTTGAGGTCAGCTCCCTGGAGTTTGAAAAAATCCTGGAAAGGAAAGCAAAACCAGAGGTTTGAAAAAGAAGAATTTTCTTTTACTTGTTTGATTGCTGTGTGAAATTATAGCTTAATTCAGAGCAAGTCTTCTAACCCTGAGTAAAGAGAAATAATTTTGACATTTTTTCCTAAAGGAAAGCTTTACTGAATAATCATACCATGAAAAATTTTGTATTTCAAAGAGTTAAAATGCAGTCTGAAGGTGATGGCAATTGTGTATTTTTAAAATAGATTTTTATTTAAAAGAAGCTGGGCATGCATTAATACTTGAGGTTACGATTACTTGTTTGCTAGTGGTTATTGCAGCCCCCTGCTCTGTATGTGCATGTGCATTTGGATGCCTTCATTGTAATCTGGAGTGAGGAACTCAGATGAAAAAAAGAGCCTAGCAAAAATAAGCTGAATTTCCATTTCCGTGGTTGTGATCCACACAAGTGCTTGTGGCAGGAGAGGGCTGGGGAGGATGCGGTGGTGGGAATGTCTGGTCAGGAGAGGAGCAGCAGTTTCCAGGGCTGGCACTGCGGCTGGTGAGGTACCCACCGCGCAGCGAGGTGTGCACAGCGGCTCTACCAATTCATCAGATTATTTTAAAATCTCGGATGTCTAAGAGTAGCCAGACTAAGGATTTCTCTAGTCCAATTTCCAGTCTCTAGCAGTTGCCAAAACGTAGATGCGTAAGAAATACAAGGATTACTTCAATTCCCTCCTTCTTGCAGGTACAGAGGACCAGCATGTTTATCAGGAATATCATCTGCACTGGTTTTTTTCTCTTATGTATTAGAGTAATTGCCACAATGTACACAACCAAATGGTATATTTACCAAGAGAACTGCAAAACGAGAAATCCAGCAATAGTGGCTTTTCACCAGGACTGTTAAAAATGTCATTGGACTGCCCTGAGACAGTTTTAGCGTTTGCCCATAAAAATGTGAAGTCACAACTGCTAGTTATTGTTTTACAACTATGCCTGTTTTTTCATTATAAGCATTGTCTTTTGCAATTTTGTTTTCAAATATTGTTGGATCAGCTCTATTAATAAAGGTGCCTTCAGGATATTTGCAGCTAGTTAGGTGGTGTTCTGGGTACCAATCCAGCACTAAATAAGAAACTATTTGTTACTTTTTTGTATGTAGCAGTAACAAGTTTTAACATTAAAGCACTACCGTATCTGATTGCCTACAGGAAAGGGATATAATATTCACTTAGCAGCCAATGAATGAATGATTAAAATCTTAAAAGCATTTAATAAGATTGAAACACAGAGCAGGGCTGTTCTCTGGTGTAAAGTTACAGAAGAGGTTCACTGGGTCAGAGAAAGAGTATGGGAGATTGAATATTTTTTTTTTTTTGGTTGAAAAAATAGTTGTGTTACTTTTGCTGTCAAGTCAAGACAGCTCTGAGGGGAAAACCATAGAAGAGTGGTGGTATGTTAAAACCAGCACAAAACAAAACAAAAGAATGGATTCCACACCTGTAATATGTTGTTTTGGTTTTTTTTTAAAAAGAAGTCATTATTGTACAAAGACGTGCATACACTTTCTATCCTGACCATTAGTTAAAAACTATCCTACCAGCCTCACACACACACTCACACTCTTGTTACCCAGCCACTTGGAAGACTTTGCAGTCAGAAAGCAGCTGAGGGGTCTGGAAGCTGGGTCCCAGGTGCTTTGAGAGGAAGGGTACGTGGCAGCAGGGCAAGACTCTGCCCGTCCCTCTCTTGCTCCTTATGTCCCGTCTGTGAGACTGCAAATGTTTCTCCCTCCTTAACGAAACCGAACTTGCAAAGTCCTGGGAAGATCTCATTCTGGCTGTAACAATTAGGGTAATGTAAACAGAATCTGAATTTGAGGTAAGTGCTTGGTCGAAACTGCAGTTCAAGGAGTTAGTTAAGCACAGGGACGGACTTGTTGCCTGTGACAGGCCCTGTGGAGTGTGGCAGCTGCACCGTGCTTGCTTCTCCTCTCTTCAGTGCCATGCATTTCCTAAGCACTGCTGGACGTAATGGGAAAAAAACCCAAACCTCTTGAAAGGATGAAGTAGCCTGCATAGTCACACTTCTCTCTTCTAGACGTAGCAACAGACTTTAGAAGGTGACACCTATTCAAATGAGCAGAGTTGTAATAGTTGAATTTTGTAAATAACTCTTGAAGCATAGATGCTCCCAAATAGCTGGTGAAAGAACAGAGGCTTCGTAACAGTAATGGTAAAGGATACCGCGAAGGAATACAGTTATACATTACATGGAAAAAAATATAAAGTACCTCATGTTCAGCATTTCTACAGGGGTTCTTCCCCCCTCTCACCTTAAAAGGAATTTAAAAATGACAGGCTGTTTATTGATGACAGTAGATCAATATATTGAAAGTGGTTTGTGCCATTTTGTGCGTTTGAGTTTGGCGACACTGAGTTACATCTCTCTTGAAGATGAGAGGTTATAACTGGTTCTGAAAGGACCTTCAGCTTGCCAAAGATTCCTGCTAAACAATTTCTTGTGAGCAGGGTGAGCGAGCTGATGTGCCCGGGCTGCCGAGCCACAGTCTGTGCCAGCTGCTTCTTGACTCCCCAGGGTAAGGAGCAGACCGAGACACACTACAGATGAAATGGGAAGAAGAGGGGACTTTGAAAAGATAAAATTATCTCCATTTAATCCTCCTTAGCTTGAAGAAAATTTGTGTCTGCTGAGTAAGTTATACTGGAAGTCCAACTCCAGGACTAGGGAGATGTATCCCTATATCTGAGAAGTGCAATTATTTTCCTGGGTTTATTCCTCTCCACCTTCATGCTAGTCTCAGAGGTAGGGAAATGAAGGCTCTGCAGTTTGAAATCAAAAGGTTCCCAGAAACATTGAGAAGCCTTTGAATACCACGGTCTTAACCTGAAAAAGTTTAGGGAAACTGTTTATTTTTTTCTGTATTTCAGTCTTTCTGCCCTGTGAAACCTACATTTTGAATAGAGAAATTAGATTTGGATGGAATAGGATCTTCTGTTCATTCATTGGTTTTTCTAAATGACTTGATCAAAACTGCTAATTGCCTGTGTGGGAGATTGCCGGCATCACCAGCCAGAGGAGAACATGCATGTGGTGGGTACACCGGCCAGGGCGTGCGAACAACCACAAGCTTTTCAGTCCATTTTTCCTCCCCAGGTTCCATAACAAATGTTGATTTTCAACTTGAAGAGAACAGCTTAGATAAGAATCTTAATCCTGTCAATAAAATAACAACAAAAAAAAAAGGAAAAAAGGAAAGGCTGGGCTAACAGGTTTCTCTAAGCCAGAAGTCTGTGAGGTGTTTGAAATATGTTTTTCCTTCTCTCTGCCTCTCTCTCTGGCCCTCGCTCCCCATCAGGAGAGCATCATTGCTCTCCCTTTCCCCATCAGCATTGGTGGCGGCAGCCAGTCTGACCTGGAAAGGAGCTGAGGCTCCGGAGGTCTCTCTTCAGACCAGGAAATGGCAGTAATTCCCTCCCTCATCCCGCTCTGTTTATTCAGGGCGCTGAGTGCCTGCTTCACCTGCTGACACTGTCAGGAGGGAGCCGGAGGCTTTTGCACGGCGGTGCCTGTGGCTGGGTGCGGTTGGGTTTTGGTACGCTCTCGATGTTACGTGTGCATCTGTCAGGAAGGGAAAAACTTCAAGGCTTTTCTTTAAAGCACTGCACAAATCTGGGGGAGGGCAGCGGGAGGTGCCTGTTGGGTTCCTGGCAGAAGCTGAGGTTCTTCTCCGGACTGCGGCTGCTCCAGCTCCCCTCAGGAGATGCGCTGCTGGTATTAGCAGTGTGTGAACCATGCCCAGAGGGGAACTGTGCGTCTCCTATGAATGGAACTGGCTGGCAGTGCCACCTTGCATGAAGGCATGAGCTCTGTTTGTCCCACTGTCTCTTTTTCATGAGTTGTGGGCTGATTTTTGGCAGCTTTGAGAGGCAGCTCTGTGATAAAAGGTGTCTGTGTGGAGGTCAGTGATGTGGGCCCCAGACAGGCTCGCCTGGAGTGATGTCTTGGAAGGTGACTTGTTTCGCTGGAAAGTGTTAATTTATATTACCTGTACAAAATAACTATATCAGCCGAAGTTTCAGCCTAGAGATGACTGTGATTTAGTACTGGATGCAGTGATGCTTTAGGAGTCCTTGGTATGAAATGAGGCATCATTATACTTTTGTTGGGTCCTACTGCAAGTGTAGTTGACTGTGCAGTTACTTCTACAAGGTCCTCTTGCTTCTTGGTAGATGGAAGAGCACAGGCACAGCTTGTAATGTTATACTTTCAATTATAAGCTACCATTTATAAGCAAAAGTTTTACATTTTACTCTCACTAATTTAATTGAGACTATTCTCAGTAATCTGGACTTCATTCTTAATAACTCTGGTTTAGAATAAAATTCATTAGTTTGTTTTACCAGTATTAATTGCCAGAGTATCTGATCAGAATCAGCAGATCAAGAAGGTACTTCTTCATCTGATTGATCAGTCTCAGTGAATAGAAGAGGCTTTGTTGCTCTTCAAATGCCTTGCTCACAAAAGATTCCATATCTTTGCTCATCATGGAAGTGATTATTTTTCTATTGCTCTTTTAGTATTTCTTGCTTAATTTATTGGGTTCTGCCTATCTGCAAAGACCACCAAGTGAAAGACATCAGATGGAGTTGTATTTCAAGGTCTTTTACTCAACTTGTATGATTTGGCTGGTAGAAACTAATTGATTTTTCTGCCTTTCATTATTCCATCTATGAAATGGAAGTTCTGATGTTTTTAGAAATACTTTTGCCTCTTGAAAATGTTGATACTTACACTTAGAGAACTGAAGTTGCTTGTTTTTAATTAGTGTGAAATACTACAAGTAGCATACTTGCTTTGTTTTTATATTTTTGCCGTAGGAAAAAGAGGTATAACATAGGTATTAAAGGCCTGCAAAAATCTCAGAAATGCAGATTCTGGTTAGGGTTTTAATAGCTAGCATACAGGAGAGAACTATGCATTAATTCATTTTGAAATATTATAGTTGGGCAGAAACTTTAATTTTTCATTTTTTTCAAGTGGTAATGCCTTTGGATTTTATTTGAGGACTCGAGCCCATTTCTCAGAGGCAGAGCGCCAATAAGGTTTCTGACCGAAAGAAGTGATACTCTCAGTACAAAACTTGAGGCAACAAATGACTACAGGCAGAAAGGCGAAAACAGCAGAGCAACAAAGACATCACACACTGGCCTCAGCATGTTAGTGGACAAAATTTTGTAAGGACTGCAGGGTTTGATGTGGGTGTGTGTATTTCAAAGCTATGAAGAGTCTGAAGAAGTGAAGATAAGACATGCGGGATAAAGATTATTGGCCAAAACCACTCCCAAGTCCAAGTGTTGGAGGCAATGTAACATGTTTTAGATTTTGCTCTCTGTATGTAAGTACACCAAGCATCTAAAGAGTCAGTGATGGAGGACATCAATATGTGCTGAGGTGAGGCGGGAATAGGTATTCTGACAATGAGCGAATCTGTTTTAGAAATGTTTTGCAGAAAGAACCTGGAAACTTTAGATCTTACGTAAGTGTGAAGAACTCAGGAAATGGCTTAAGTTAGAGGTAATCGGGTTATAATCTTGATTAACAGGGTAATTTTCTGGTTCACAATGGGTGAAAAAAGTGATGGAGGTAAATCAGCTGTCATCATCCATGTCTTTCCTGAGTTGGTGGTGGCTCTCTGCAAGGATTTTTTGAGATGTTGCTCAAGAAGTTTGAAGAAGAGAGTGAAAAAACTGCGACAGAGAAAATTTGAGTATTCAGTATGAAAAAGGTAGTTGTGTTTATGTTTATGGCTAAGCATGCTGAAAGACAGCTTGCCAGAAAGAAGAAAAAAAGAAACAAACACAGCAAGACCCCTATAAGAGATCAAAATATAGGAAACTGATGAAAGGGTTGCCTGCAGCCAAGTTTTGGAAAGACAAACACGCCATACCTATATTGATATTAGGTGACATCACTGGAAGATGGGGAAAAATAGTTTGAATATTGGTGAGAAACATACCAGACGATGTCTGTGAAAGAGACTGTGGTGAAAAATCTCAATTAGAGACAGTCTAGGATGAGAACTGGAAGAATGGGACTCCCCACAGAGACGGGAAGAGGCTTGGGATTGGGGCAGAGGGGGTGAGGAGTATGATTTTTAGGATGGCAGAAACTAAGTGTTTGTTTTGTGAAGTGAGAGAGTCAGAGAACCCAAAAGGCTGAGGACAGGATGGATGTGGATTTGAAGGACCCAAGCAGATGAGTTGGATGAGTCCAGAGGGGCAAGTAGAGGAGTGAAAGGAAAAGGAAGAGACTGGATGAGAAGAGAGTAACTGCAGCTGGGACAGAAATGCAAGAGGAAAGACTTGTATATATGAAAGATGGTGAAAAATGGAAAGATGAAGGTATTATGTTTTGATATTTTCTATTGGAAGAAATTTTCTAGTTTATATGTGGGAAGGAAGTGGAGGCAAGGAGGAACACTGAATGAAAAGTTGGTAAAAGGGACTTAGGACTTTGGAAATTGTTTTCACTGAAGTTGGAGAAACAGAGCTGACTTAGCTAGGAATCTGGAAAAAATAAAAAGGAGAATGAACTTGCGGAGGACATCAGCCAGATCTTAAGATTTCCAGCAAAGATGATCCATAGCACAAGAACAACAGCAGAGGAAAGTGGTGTTGCTGAGGTTGGGAACATGCAGGTTGCAGGTCAGTCGGTTAGTTATCAGTTTGTCAGTGAATATAGATAGTGTTTCTTAATTCACTGTTTAAAAATTGTTGCTCTGAAAAAGCCTCAACCATGTTGTCGTCTTACAAAAAGTTATTCCTGTCCTAACATGCTGTAAGTTGGCAGGAGAAAGTGTGACTGTTCCTGCACTGTCTGGAATTCGGACAGTTTTTGGCTGTAACCTCTCAAATAAAGGTAACAATAACAAGAAGTCATTGCTTTATTATTATTTTTTTTAACTATAAATTACAGACTATGGTTTGTACTGTCAGGAATTTAGAGCTGGAAGCTAGTTTCTGCCACCTTGTTCCATTTACGCTTTGAATCTTATTTGATGAGTAATAGAAAGAACAGGCATTTGAAGTGAAGCAGAATCGAGTATCGTGAGTGAGATTTTTAGAATTCACAGCAAGACTGTACTGAGGCAAGGAGAAATGCAGACGAATATACTTGAGGAGTTGTGATCAGAACCTTGTAGTTACGTAAACCAGTAAAATCAGGAATTTTATCTCTGGGGATGATACACTGTCTTTGCTTGCTGATTACTG
The DNA here is from genome assembly GCA_002844005.1 of Limosa lapponica baueri. NCBI lineage: Eukaryota > Metazoa > Chordata > Aves > Charadriiformes > Scolopacidae > Limosa > Limosa lapponica. The sequence continues at coordinate 717,697 of KZ505802.1, read as the reverse complement.
GTGGGAACAATAATAATTTTTACTCCTTCTCACAGTTCTAGTCTACTAGAATTTTTGGAGTCCATCTACTCATAGGCAGTGAAAGAAATAAAATGGTACTGGGTGGTATATATATACACACAAAAAATATTTGTATGGGTGTACAGATACATTATTTATTGACCCTCAGTAACTATTTTGGATCTACTGGGACCGTCAAATACTTGGATATTGGTATAAGTGAGAGAAAAAATGATGCTTACCAGGGGATAATGTAAAAATCTCTTAAATTTATTAGAATCTTTTGGATCATAATCAAGCCTAGACTTCCCGCACAAATTGTTTCTGTTTTGTGGAGAGCTGCCTTTTCTAATGGAAATGGGATTTTTGAGAACCGTGCTCGGTCATAGTGGGTGACAAATTCCACTGCTTTTTGAGTTTCAAACAGGCGTGCGTGAGCTTTTGAGTATTTTTGTTGTGCTCTTTCTCTGCTCAGGTTGTCCTTGCAGAAATCACAGTGTGTCAAAGCCTTTTCATCCCACTTCTTCTCAGCTATTATCTTGGCAAAAAAAAAAAAAAAAGAAAAAAGATTCTCCATAGTTAGTTTGGG
>KZ505802.1:700498-715936 GCA_002844005.1 Limosa lapponica baueri | reverse complement strand
GTCTGGCTTTCACACTCCCTTTCCAGGTTCAGGCCTGCACTCTGTCCTCTGCCGATCTGATTCATTTTAGTTACTCCAGGGATGTGTTTGTATAACCTTTTAATACCAAGGACCTGGGTGACCTTGGCATAACACCATGAATCATATATGGGAAATGTAAAGTTAGCAAGAAGAAATGAAGTAAGTGTATTTATGGTAAAAAAAGTAATTGTACAAATCTCATCTTAAGCAGCAGATATACTTCCTGTGTATGTTTTGAGTTGTCTCTGCTGACTTTCCTGACAAAAATGAACCAACAGGGAACTTAATTGGCTCTCAAAACCCAAGCTGATTTTGCAGGCTGATAATCAGTGTGGTTCTGTGAGCATATTTATATACATGTTGAAAATGAACCGTATCTAATTTAGGTACTATTGAGAGACACAAGACAGGGACATCCCACAGTGTGATTTCATTTATATTTATTTCATTATAAAACTCATTAAGTATGCATTCTGTGCTCTGGACTCCTGACATAAATCTACATGTGCATCACTAATTTATTATTATTGTATATAAAGGCCTGCTCAGCACATCTTAAATCAGAGCTGAGCACCAGCTAACAGTAAAACCAACAAGTCTATAGCCACATAAATCTCTCCAGCATCCGTCCATCTCCTCTTTGGATTTCAAATGAACTTTAAGCCCAAGATCATGCCTGGCACATTCCTAGATTGCAGGCACTCAGGAACGAGTTATTCCCAAAACAATTTTTTAAAATTGCTTTTCCCAAAAGGGCTCTTCTTTTTGTCTCTTCCCCCTTGCTCTGCAGCTGATGAAACTTTATCAATAACTTGTACTATGCTGAAGGTGTCCCAGAAAATTGCCTGAGCTTTAGTCATTTCTCTAGGCAATAAAGATATTTTATATTATATTATTAATTCACTATGATATGACCTCACTGAAGTCAAAACTTTTAAAAATACTTTTCTCAAACTTTTTCAAAGTGGATGGCCTGTCTCATCACTAGAAGTAAGAATCAGGCATTTGGGAGTCACACTCCTAAAGTGCTTTGAAAAATTTGGAAATGTGATATGAAATTTAGATATACCATCCCTAGCTGGCTTATCTACTCGTGTTTTGTGATTTATTCTAGTTAAGCAAACTCTGGTCATGATTCCAAAGGTATGTGACTTTTCTATACCCATAGCTCTTCCTTGCTGGCTTTTCGCTTTGGAGAAAACAGTATTATCTGCTATGGTATATCAATTGGTTGTCATATTTTTCCCCTGCCTTTGCCTTCCTTCAGGTGAGAAATTAATTTTCTTTGACAGTGAGAATATTTCTATATTATAAATATTCTACTTTGACAGTAGAATATTTCCTGCATGTGACATCCAATAGTCAATTGAATTTAAATGACTAACAAGTCATTATTTTAATATGTAAACAGAGTTCTTAAAAAAGTAGAAAATAAGTAGAGGCACTAACACCTATGGCGTCCTTAAAAAGATATTGGAAGACTGGTCGATTTAGTAAGCAAAGAATCAAAGAGCCAAATTCATGCATTTGTGGGAAAAGCAGAGGCAATGCCAGCACATACACGGCACATACATGGCATACACTGATGGACATCTCTAAATTTCACCATTGGAATGCAGAGACGAAAACAACCTCTTAGGTTATGCCAGCCACCTCCCTGCTGATGCACCACTCTTCTCTGTGGCTGAAGCGAATTGGAAGATAGCGCTGTCCATGCTTAATGCAGAAACTTCCCCAGCATCCAACAGCGTGTTAGAGATTTAGTCTGACTGGGGTTGGCACCTCTTCAGAGAGATGACATGCAACAGGTACACTTAATTTTTCTAGGTCACACCTTGCTCGAAGCAAATTTCACTTACCATGTGCATTGCAGCTTCATGCTGGTGTCCTTTTATTTTGGAATGAAAAACCTTTCAAACTTGACCTTTCCAGAGAAATACAAACTCTTGCATAAAACCTGTGAATTGTGAATCCAGGCAAACACCGAATTAATGCACTGTGAATAACTCACCCTGTATACAAGAACAAAATTATGATTATCGTATGCCCAGCTTTCTATTTTCCAGACTTTCCCTATACTTTTCAAGGTTTGCCAAAACTCAACCAATTATTTTTGAATTTTTCATATGTTTTGCCAAAGTATTATTTAAAAAATGGGGAGGGTGTGTACAAAAATAGAAGGTGTATATGGAAGGAAGGCTTTCTTGTAAAATTTATGTTTTGGGGAAAGAGGTTATATCATGTCAAAGAAATATTTGGAGACTCCAAGTATATTTCTTCCTAATGACTTCTTTCTTCCAGTTAGACAGCTTGGAATGAAAAACCTACTTAAATCTCTTGTCTGTCCTCACATAGGGTGGATTAATTTTACCTGTGCCTGACACAATGCACATAGGCAAGATTACCAGTGTTCTGTACAAACATCAATTAGGACTATCTTGTCTACACAAAGGAAGCTGCACAGCAAAGCAAAATAAGAGTGTTAGCGTATTGCAGAATATTCTTTCTTCTCTTATACTTTTAACTCTCAGGACTCAAACTGCTTTTAATTTTGCTTCTTTTTCCAAGATGATATGCAAGTGCATAGAAGGATTTAAAAGCAATTGTGCTTGATTTTGATTGGAAAACATTTTTTTTTCCCAAGCAGCTGATTAACGCGCTGAAGTTATCAATAATTAACTGTTATTATGATTAGGAGAAAAACAGACTGATTACTTAATTTGAAACAAGTGATTCCATCTCTGGTTCAGGTGCATTTTAAAGAGTTTTGCTTTTTGCATAGCTTGTTGCAGTCTTACGTTCTCTGAATTTTTTATTCCATTTGTTTTGTTTAGTGAGACAGAGATTTAAACCAGGCAGGTGGTGAGAAAGGGTTTACAACTACCAAAACCTGCATGTTGAATTGCACACCCAGATCTTTAATTTCTATTATCCCATATATAGTTATACAACAGTATTCTAGGCACTGAGAAATCATTCTAAAACATTTACCAGGCTTAATAAATGGCTTGATTAGTGTTGTAGACTTCTAGGTACACCAAAAGCCATCAGGTTCCTTGGAAGACCACGTTATAACCACAGAGGTAAAGACTGTGCAAGGGCATACTGTGCTTATTACACCTGCTAATCGTTTATCACTCAAGAGTTCACACAGCTACCAGCAACTCTACATTTAGAAGGTGATTGGTACATTTTACTATTTGTCCAGCTCTGTCATTTTGCTATTACATCTACTCCTTTCAGACAGCTTAAGTTGTCTTTCCTGTATGGCAGCCTCCTGTGTTCATATGTAGTACCTTCTGCACTTAACAAAGGTTTGAGTTTTTTACTTGGAGGTCCTCCACATCTTCCCAAGTTCTTTATTCTCAAATACACACTCTGGTAAGATCTTAGAGCACTATTAGATTTGCTGTTGTGGCAAGAGGAAGAAATTCTCAAAATCACAGTCTTAAGTCTTTCCTTAGGCCTTGCTTGACTAAAGTGCTTAAACAAAGTGTTTAAGTCCTTTACTTTAAAGACGGTTATTCACTGGGTTTTAAACATGGAAAGACTTTGCTGGATGACAGTTCAATCTCCTTAGTAATGAGCAGGCAGTAGTTTCCCTGAGCTCCATCTGGTCTTCCAGGCTGCCAATGTATTCTGGAAACCAGAATGACAAGTGTTGGGACTGCCGGGAATCCAAACATTTTGGGGAAAAGAGTGTGGATTTCTGTGTCTGACAAATAAAATGAGGACACGCTTGTATGACTCAGAGATTAAACTTTTAAAATGAAAAACCTGAGTGCAAAGGTAAAGATGTAGCAGTTGTTAATTGTATTAACGAAGTAGAACTTGTTCTCTGTCCTCTATAATCTACATAATATTTAAAACAGAGCCAAATGGTTTGCCAAACTTTTGTGGCTTCTAGGCGCCTTAAGATATTCCCTTGTACGTAGCGAGAGGTGATTACTGAAGTGCATCATAGGTACAAAAACAAGAGAAGCAACTGTTGTGTTTTGTTGGGTGACATGAGGGGACATCGTCAGGAACTGGTGAAAAGTACCGTATTTCACTCATTCCTTATGCCTCTGCTACTGCTTCCAAAGGGGCTAAAAGCATCCAAACGAGGTTGCAGGTCAGGGAGTGAATGTGTTTACTTGATTGTATACCGTTTTGTTAAAGGCTGCCTGTCATGGTGTTATGGTAAAGACTAGGGGCATCCATAAACAAACAAATGATAGAAACCACCTTCAAAAATCTGACAGTATCAGTAGCTATTTCAGGAGATATCAAGCAGTAGTATAAACACTGTTGTCACTTATTCTGTAGAAAATACCTTTTAATTCAGTTTTTATTTTATATGTTCTTGGTAAATCTGGATATCTGAGGATATTCAGAAAATAGCTATATCTCATTAGATTTCCCCAGCTGTTTTCCTGGTTATTTTCCTCTGACATCCTGGTGTTTTTTTAATTTCAGAGGAAGAGAAAATTTTGCAGAATTTTTTCTGCACACATTTCTTTTGCCATGGAGATGTATTTACATCTCTTTGTTTGTAAATATCTGTACCACCTTAATTGCTTGTTTTTTCACTTCATTTATGCACAATTTTATAGCCAGAAACCATTTTAAAAGATGGTTCACTAAGAAATTGTTTCAAAATGCTTTACGTTTGAGACTTCCACTTTATGCTGTGAAGCATAAAACATTTTGTTGAGATTTCTATCTGCTTGTTGGAACAATTTCGACAACGCAGTCATGCTGCTTCTCCTTCATGTGATATTCAGTCTTTCTCCTTATCTCAGAGGCAACAGCACAGGAAGGGTCCCGCTCCTGCATTCCCACAGCTCCCTGCCTTCCTTCTGGGGGTGACCGGGCTGGGAGTGGGCGGTAAGAGAGGATGGGATGCACTAAGGACCTGGCATTTCATTGATAGCATTCGCTTATATGAATGATGGAGGTAGTTCTCATTTGAATGAAAGACAGACTTTCAACTACCCCTAGAAGTCCGTAGTTTCTGGTAATTTTTGTGTGATTACCTTAATTCCTTGAGGAGAATTTTATGTTCTGTGGTCACCTCTACGGGAATAAAATTCTTCATACTGTATTCATATCCATTTATTCTCCTTTGGAAGTGAGTATGTTTTCATCTCATAATCGTCCCTCATTATCTAGGCATTGCTGCAGGAGGAACCTCATATTTCTGAGAAATATTCTAAGCCAATTGGCAACTAAGGTATACCAATGTAGTTAACAGAGACAGGTCTGGCCTCACTCAGCCAAAAGTGTGTGAGGATACGTGTAACTGGAAACATTTGTTTTCCCTCTGTTTGTGAAATTGGGGAAGGCTTATTGCCAAGAGAGGAGCATCAAACAATGTTGTAATGTCTTTTGAAGTTTCTTGCTTAGTCTTAAATCATGCTCTGATGTTAATTAGTTTGGTGGGGTGTTTTTTTTAAAAATCGTTTAATGATTCAAGTATATAAAATAATTTTCTTTGCCGACACCAAAATATTGCAGCAGTGAGATGCTACTTGAGGTTAGAGATGCAGTGTGAAAGCCAGGGCCTTACACAAAAAGTCAGCCAGAAACAAACTGAACGAGTATTGCTACAAATTCTTTAGCAGCTTTAGAGTCTGTAGTACCAAATGTTGATAGGAGCTGAAAAGTGCTTTCAGTAGCTCCTAGAGATCCAGAAGCCACCCAAGGGAAAAGGTTAAGAGGTGGCATAGGGTTTATAAAGCCCTAGCAGCAAATATCTGTGCTCCATAACTTGTTTTTCTTCTGAACCTTTCCAGTATTTCTTTCTTGACTCAACTTTTCTTCCATCCTCAGAGCACCCTTGTTTTCACAGAATTTTAGACTTTCTATAACCTATTACAGAGTATTTGTGTTCAGTAAAATTTCCTTATGTAAGCCGCTATAAAGAATAGCCTTTAAATGAAGAAGAACAGTCATTCCAGAGAATCAGCCAGTAAAAACTAAAATAAAATGAGGAAAAACCACCTATGGCTGCCAAGTTGTATATATTTTTCTTGTGACTGCACAAAACAAAATTATATTCATTGCACTTCTGGACTTTCATCATCTATATTTTAATATGAAAAATACCAGATTATTTGAAATATTACACCTATTTAATATCTGTTATATTAGAATCTTGCTACTAGTCAGATCTTTTAAGTAGGGTTTGTTCTTAGTTATGCTACTTGTTATATAGTATAATCCATTATCCAGAGACTAAAATTATGTTGTAGGATAAGTCTTAAGGGGTACACAAATAAGATGATAATTTTATTAGTTTAAGAGCATGTAATGATAAATGGTTCTGGTTTTCCTTACATATTTACCTTGGGTTTGTAATGATGATGACGAGGGTAAAAATACATGAAAAGCAGGAAAGGATTCATCTAAGCTAATCAAACTGATTCCCTGTATAGTCTATTGCACTTTTATAGTCAAATAGAGATTTAAAGGCATAAATAACTATATTTATGTATCTTTTTTAATGAAAAAATTAATGTCGCCTTGAGCTCCCCTGACCATCAGTCACACACAGGGTGATTATCCTGAAGACAGGTATCTATATTTAGCCAGATGAAGCCCATTTCACTGTTGTTCATAATCTGACACCTAAGATATTTATGGTCAGGACACAACAGTCTGACTTATCCTCCCCTTAAATAAGAAAAAAAAAAAAGTCTAAAGAGAAGGTTTCTTTAGGCCCTGGTCTCACGTGCTTCTGCCATTGCTTCTCAGTAGAGAGACAAAGCCCCTAAACATTTTGTAAAAAACTTTCATCAAAGTGAGCACATTCCTCAGAAATACTTTGGGCTTAGCAAAATTATCAATTTTATTTATGAGGTAGTCTGTCAAGGAAAACTGTTACCATCATTAATCTGTTTAATACTTCAAGATCTGGTGTATAGATGCTCAGTTTGGCAGGCATGATATTTTGCCTGCACAGGAAGATTAGGAATTTTCAGTGTTTCCCTTCTTAAAGCCTTCAAAAGCTTTTGCCTGTGTAATGCTGTTCTGAGAGACTGGAAGAGAAGTGCCTTAAGTACAGCTAATTATTTACTTACCTCATCAAAGGTAAGCAATACTTTTCCTTGGGGTGAGTATGTGACTCACTATACTTATCTGTATCTGCTACCTTTTCCTCCGCTTACTATAACCTTAGCTATAACTGCTACCTTTTACAGATAGTGGAATGTGAACACGCTTCCAGAGCTATCAGCTGGAATGTCAGCGTGCTGGAAAAATAAATAAAATAAACTTTAAAATAGGCCAAACACCCCCAAAACACTTTGGACATAAACTGTCAAGGGACTTATATGTAGTTGGTAACAGCGCGCAGAAGTGGGTGTCTACCCATGACACTGTTAACATGCATAAACTGTGGTTATAAACTATACAAACTATTGCATCTTAAGACCGTCTCTGAAGGCTGCATTTTTTATGACGGGCTGGTAATAAAGAAAGTACATATTGGGGAATCATGTGTTCCTCTTTGCATTCTCCAGGCTTTTGGCTGCTGTTGAGGCAGCAAGTGTTAGCCTGGCAGCGGGGCGGAAAAGAAGTGGAGCAGACTCTTGGGAATGACCTACGCCAGGTGCTTTGGTTGAACACATATGTTCACATATGAACAATGAACACATATGTTGCTAATTTGCCTGCTATCTTGTACTCAAAGGGATATTTACTTACTTTTTTTTTTTAAATTTAAAAGATCTCATTTATATAATTTCAAACAGATTAAAGACAGAACTGGAGGGATTTAAATATATTAATGTAAATGTGGGATCAGCAGTGGGGTTCATACAGACATTGCCCTTTCTTTTAACACCATGTGTTAACACAGGTGATGGTAATACCTGTTAACCCTCCTGTTGGGTGTTATCTATTCTGGCATTGCTGATGTTTCTCACCCATATCTCTTAGAGGACTGAAAGTTGAGTGTGGGACACCCAGAGGTGTAGAAGAAGAGTGGAGAGCAATGGCATCCCTGTAGCTGGGTATCTAGTGCCTAAACAAATTGTAGAAAAATGATGTAGAAGTCGATACTGGTAAAATCAAACAGATGGATCTTGTAACTGGTACATTAAACGTTGCATAGAATCTAGATTTCTCTGCATCCATATGAAATCAAAACAGAGCTCTGAAACCTAAAGGCACAATATATTCTTCATTTTCCTCTGGTGAGTGGCCCACCTAATAGACTGCTACTGCTTTATTAGCTCCAGTGGTAGATGTCTGTGCTGATATTTCACATAAAAATCTCTATTATTCCACATGGTGGAGGGTTTTTCTACTATGTTTCCTTTTCTAAAAAGTCAAATGAGAAAAATTCCTATAAATGTTGTACTGTTTTCCCCCAAACATAGTTTGTAATAGGAACATTTTTCCTTTCTCATCCTATAAAGCAAGTTGGGTAATTTTTAAAAAATGTTAACCTAGTTCTTTCATGTACAAAAAAAAAAAAGAGCACAGAAATGAACAATACAGTGAATTCCATATGGATCTCCTTTTGCATTTTTATATATAAAATAGCAGTATGGGCAATAGTAAATAGACTTTTAATATGCTAGGGATTTGGCCTCAGGTATTTGGCTAGCTTCCCAAGTCCTGCTTCTAATGCTGTGTCAAACTATACAAGGATAACCCGTCATTGTATGTTATGTGTAGATGATAGTAGAGACTTCAGGGTAACGTGTTTAGGCAGTAGGGAAGGTTGGGCGTATTCCCTGGAGGAGTTATAGTATGTGCTTATCAGAGGAATTTAAAGAATAGGCATTGTTACACTGTTCATCTTTCAGATTAATTCTCATTTATTGTTGTATAGATCAGGTCTTACATACCAAACTGTTGTGCTTTCTTTTATGAACTTCTATGCTAAGTGACAAACCATGCTCCTGTGGAATAACTTAAAATAATTTTGTCTTCCAGCAAAATACTGGCAAATAGTTTCGATGCCCAAAAAATTATGAAGAATAATTTCTAAAATTGTCTGACCTTGGCTAGCCTGGATAGAAAAAGCTAGGATTTTTAACCATGCCTATTTCTAGAACGCCAACAGCCTGACTTTGTGTTAATAGTTACCTTTAACATGGAAAAGACCTGATGCAGTTTCTTTCTCTCACCTAAAGCTGTTGAAGTATAGTCAAGATATCCAGAGCCATCTGACAGAAGAAAAACAAGTTTTGTTTTCCTCTTATGACAGATAACTTTTTGAAGATGCTTCTGTGGTACAAAAAGGAAGATCAATTTTTGATATATCTATATTATATATATAATCAACATTTCTGGTTGGTTTCTTTTAAGAGAAATGAGGGGTTTTTTTACTAACCAGTTGCGGAGTGGGGGGGAGGGATATGTGTGATACCTAGTTCACTGGAAGAAGTATTTTGCTTTGAAAACGCTGTTACTGTGCTTGCTCAGTGCTGTAGCTGAGGGGCTTCACCCCTCTGCCCTTGGTCAGTGCTGGGTGTCCCCGGAGCCGACATGCTGTGCAGTGGCACAGCAGCAGGGACAGCCGCCTGCATCCCACGGGACATAGCTCGGCCAGGATGCTTGCAGAACAGGTTTCCACCAAAGGTTATGGTATCCAAGCAGAAACTCAAGGGAGGCACCATGTAACCATTTCTAAGGCTTTTACTTGCTTTTCTGACCCAAAAGTTCTTAACCTAAAATCTTCTCCAGAAGTTGAAGGGATGCAAAATTCTAGGCAGCTCTAGCTGCTGATATTTGTTTCTATTCACTGTCAAACTTCAGTGTTAATTATGTCAGATCTTTTTAAGAACCACTCGTGTGCGTGAATCCCATTGACATCTTAGGCTGTTTTGACATATCTTAATGGCAAATTTTTTCTTTCCTTCATTCTTTTTGGCTTTTTCTATTCTCTTCTTGCTCTTCTGTTTTTCCAGCTTTTCTCTTGTTCCCTCCCCCATGGTCTGGCTCCAGCTCCTGGTGCTTTTCTTCTGTGGTAGAAAGTTAGTGCTGGTTTACATTTTAGCTGCAATTGCACAGTAAGGAAGCTCTTTAACCTGGGTTTTAATTCCCTGTGGCAGAATAGACGTCTGTAATCCTTGTGTGTTGATCACAGTGAGTTAGAGATAATTTCCAATTTCTGGAATTCCCTGCTGGCCAAAAGGACTCGATGAAGGGGTAATGAATAAGATTCAGCCACTCAAGTTTTAGGATTTTGAGGTTATATAAACTTGCCGATTCACATAATGGAGAAGCCACTGGGCACTGCTTAATTTCTGGGACTAGCCTCTACTGCTGTAAATATTAGCAAAGTGACAGCAGACAACATTGGAGCGTTTACAACAGCAGGCTGGGGCTCTTATGTCTTAATAACTGTACATAGCTACAGTGATTCTCCCTTTGGTAGACTCCTCAGTGAAGAGTTTGGGAAGGTAATGGTAGGGTACTAAGAATAATAATCTGAAGCAAGCTCTAAAAGAAAGCATCTCTGTAGTCTAATTCATAGAAGTGAGCAATCAGTGCTACACCAGTTGAGCTCGATGGATACAAAGACATTATTGCACGTATGAGTAATATATAAGCTATGTGTATTATTAAATCTCATATTAAAATGTTGACTGCTGTAGAAGAAGAGGGTTTTGTCTTCAAAAAAACATGGGCATCATCCAGTTTCATAGTGTAAGAGCGAAACTCATAGAGATTAACAGCTACTTTTCTACTTTATACATTTATAAATGTTGCCTAAGTGATATTCTCCCATCAGTTATAAATGGTATTTGAATAGCTTTTTTCTGAATTAATTCTCAGATTTTTAAAGCGTACTGTTAAATCAAACCATTGTTTGGAGAGATTTTTTTAAAAGTGGAGTGGGTATTTTAAAAGTGCTACAAAATGGGATTTTGAAATCTGGTCAGGTCTTCAATTCCATGGTTTTCTCTAAATATTTTACAGCTGTTTGTAGCCTCTTGTAACTGATTTTCATTAATTTTATTGCTTCAGTCCATTCCTGCCAAGTTCGACGTAGACTCCAGCGTAGGCCTGGTGGATTCAGTGCAGGCAGCGAGTCTGTGCGAGAGCCCTGTCAGTCCAGTTCCTGACTAGGTTTCCTAGTGGGACCGCTCATTAAACTCTGCTAGGAGCACTGAGAATAAACTGCATCTACCTTACCGTTCAAATAATGTATTGTAATTAATGTAAAATGACTCACAGAGAATAATTTTCTTTGATAATCGTACCCTTATTTAACAATAATTCCTGTGGGTTTACTTTTAAGTAACTTCATGTGAGGACTGTATGTGCCCACAGGTACTGTTTAAAAGCTAGTTGGGTAATTAAACATTTTTGCTGTAATTGTTACCTCTTACAGCTGCTTCACGGAAATTCACAAGAATGAAAAACTGAAGAAAAAACAGCAGGAAATATGTAATTGAAAAAAACCCAAATAATCATTTGGGATATTCCAATAGCCTGTCTTAATTGAAAAGAAAATAAAAATAGCAATTTAAAGGAATTGTTTCTGATATAATTTGCAATGTGTCGAGTTTCAGCAATGTGAATATTCACATCAGCTGTATTATGATCATTTAGGATCCACTTAGTATATAGTTAATAGAAATTTAAAAGACTATTTTATTCCAAGTTTATCAAGTCATAATTCAAAACCAAGTGAGAAACAGTCCTTCATTTTGATAAATTCAGTATAGTTTTGTGCTGATTATTGTAAAGATAGTGGAAAAATTGTTTCTCACAGTTTTACTTTGAGTAAGGTAGATTTTTCTAATGGATCAGAACCATTTTGCTTACTTTGCATATATTACCGTCGGTGTTGTTCTCTAAGCAGTAGTATTTATATCATATTATAACAATAATTATAACAAACTCAAATATTACCTACCCTAGAGGAGCAAAATCGCTTTTGGTGGAGTTCTGCGATACCCTCCTGTGATGCAGAGTATCATAATTATTTCACTGCCCTTCCCATTGCTTGGAATTTATTGTTAGGAAATAAAATTAAAAGGCCCCAGTGGCTGTATCACGTTTGGAGCACGGGACCTCTTACTGCTCTCCCCGATGCAGGCTTTTGTATTAGATCACCGTTGTCCCATCCCTCCCAGAGCTCCTCTTGGGCAGGAGAAGGGAAATGGATGCTTCACGATGAAATCTGAGCAAGTTATGAACAGGTGAAGCCTGGTGGAGGAAGAGCTCCCTGAACTTCTGCAGCTAAATGTTTTCTTCTCTTTGGTTAACATGATTCGCAGGCAGAGGGCCAGGACCAGGACTGCTCACCCAGCAAAGCCCTGCAATTATGCACAGCTGCAGCCAAGCAGGCTTTTGTCCATCTTAATGACTGCATTGATGTAAGGAAATGAAATCTGAAGTGCTGTGCCACAGGAGCAGGCTCTGCACTGTGTGCAAGGACTTCGAGGATTTTTCTGGAAGCATTTCCTATATGCAGAGTGGGATAAAAAAGCAGTGTGAGCTCTGAGGTTCATTTCCACCTCCCTCTGGCCCCCCTTAGGTTCTGTCTGTGGATTTTTGTGTTCTCAGAGGGGCCGAAGGCTGTCACGCTGGCTAATAAATCTTCCAGGAATTCTGAAACCCTGTGAGTTATGGAACGCTCATGTGGGTCTATATGCAGGTGTACCAGAAATGAGTACAAAATCTGCAGAGTTGTTGAGCCCTGCCATTGCTGGAGACTCCTCATGCTGCTGAGGGAGTTCTCCAGTGCAGACCCCAACACCCAGCTGTGTAGATTATTGTAGTGAGGCATTTTTTTGTTTTGCTTACTTTCAAACGCTGGCGGTTTTTTAGTTACAGTTTAAGAATGGAAGGTTTCAGCAGTTTCATGTTAGCCCGATCCATCTGCACATGTCAAGTCTGTTTGAAGAGTAGGGAGGCCTCCCGGAATAGCATTTCACTGTTTTTCAGCTGTGACCCTCTTTCTGTCTGGGAATTCCAGTTCTGTCAGGCTCACAATTTCAGGTATCATGAGCACCGCCTTAGTTTTTGGAAACACTAGTTGAGTTTCTTTTTCTCCTAACTTCCTCCAATTCTCTCTCTGGGTCCCCATCCCCACATGTCCTCAGGATGTGGAATATATTGTGCATGTCCTGACTACTGTACACCAGGGCACCGTCCCCATTAAATGAAGTTCCTTATGGGTGAGGGACATCTTGTGAGTACAGTGTGGTCTGTGTCATTAGCTAAATTTAGACCAACATGCTTCACTCCTGATGGTATCTGGTGTGTGATAATTCAAAATGGGGTCACTTAGGCAAGTGATAGCAGCCAGGAAAGGACTTTCATCTTCTGTTTAGGTCCACTGTTCCCCCTTTAAGTCCACGGAGGGAACTTGTTTTGAGAGTGCGTTCGCTTCATGTAGTGTTTACCCAGAGTACCTTAGCACAGGCTGAGCTGGTGACAGTGACAGTTCTTCACTGGGATTTGGTTTGTGCCGGATCTGGTTTCTGGGGATATGTGCAAGCATTCAGGGAACACGCGGGCTATTCTCCAGCTTCTGTGATTGCTTTGGTTCTGGTGCTCATCATAAGAGTAGCTGAATTTCCTGGCATAGACTTCCCATAGACTAATTTCTGCATGCATATGCTGTTGGTACCAAAAGATGATCTTTGCATCCCCAGAAAGAATCTGAAACTCTGATTTTTCCATCAGAGAACTTGAGTGAAATGAAATTCTGTGTTTGATCCTGCATATTCTGGCCTTCAGCCAAAACATGGCTTTATGGATTCAGAAACTTGAAGAATGAATATGAGTATAATTTTGAAAGCTAAAGAATACATGGGAGGAAATTTCAGTATTTCTGAAGCTCTTAGTGTTAGAAACTTAGCTACTAATGTGAAGTAGGATTATTTTTTTTTCTTAGGTTCCCTTGATAAATCCTAACCCTAGAGCTGAACAGTAGTCTGTATTCAAAGGGCAAATTCAAATTCATATTTTCTATTTGTTAGAGGGCAGCTTTGAGTACTGCTGCCCCTGTGAAGTTAAAGGAATCTAAATTTAAAATGTCTTGATACAGTTCCTGCAATTTGCAACTGCTTCGGGAAATCCAGATCAATAGAAAATAGAGATAGGTGTCTCCTTATGAGCCACATTGCCCTTGGGCAACATCACGCTCTGGGCACATTATTCCTAAACTGGATCCTGAATTGTGCTGTTGTATCTTTCTTAAATGATACGTTGCATGCCTACATGACACCTCAAGAGTATTCCTACGGAAAGACAGATGGAGTAATCAAATGGTTATGTTACATTGACTACAGTTCAAATCTATTTCTAAACAGTGATTAGAGCCCAAGATAAATTTAGTAGTTCAAAGTGACTCCTAAGCAAGTCACTTAATAAGCTTTCAGGATGAAACACTGCATTCTGGGAAGACCTTAGCTATGAATACTGGAGATATTTCCTGTTTCCACTTTGCAGATGAGCAATAACTCACTAGTGAAGTTTGGTAGGAAAAACATAATACTTCTTTTAAATGATGGTGCGATCAAGTATTTTTTCTGCTTGACTAATCCATTACAATTTCCCAGTGCTGAAGAGTGGGATTCTGTGACACTGGCAACAGGATAGGACTGGAATGGCTTCTCACTGTATTAGCTGAGAAAATGGACATCTCGAGTATGGCAATAACTTAAGTATTTATGTTTTTAAATTACTGAAAGTTTCCAAAATTTCCATACCATAAGGAGAGTAGGCTTGTTCGGTTAGAAAGCTCACACCTATTTGAACACTTGTAAACTGAAGAAGAGTAAAACTCCCACAACACTTAACAAGAAAGCCTGTCTGAAGAACAAATTTACCTCAGGAGCTCTATGTGGCTTGTTTTGGTCCTTTCTGCCTGACAGCTCCATAGCTGGTGCAACAAATATGGCTTTCCAGGCCTTCAAGTATTAATAAATCACAGTCAGTTTATATATGTACAAGTTGTGAAAATTGTGCAAATTAACTGTTCAAACATACTCTTTCGGGGGGGGAAAAAACCAATTTCTATAAATTATACCACAAGTAAATTCAGTATAAAAAGATACATTGATGACCTTACCAAAGAAGCATAAACAAGTGTTAAAAAGGTGATAGGAAAACACTTTACCAGCATATGTTTATACACTTCAGGAGGCCTGCTAAGGAGCAAACCAAATCTTTATAACAAAAAGGGAAGAAAACAAGCAATGGTAATACCTAACAGTTAGGCAGTGCAATAATCTGTCAGTCTTAGCAAATAAATGATCCATAAGAAGGTGTCATCATAAAGCTCACAGCATAAAGGGAAGGACTTGATACAAAAGCAAAAAAACAAGGAAAGCTATAAATCAATAAGGCCCCAGAAAATGAAAAAAACCCATTGGTAAAAGTAACTGAATTTTTAAAGTATGGAGTCACTAGAAGTAGTGGGAGAAAGAAAAAGGAAAAAAAAAAAAAAAAAAAGAG
>KZ505802.1:672353-700488 GCA_002844005.1 Limosa lapponica baueri | reverse complement strand
AAAAAAAAAAAAAAAAAAGAGGAGAGCAGAAGAAATTAAAGGTGGCCTGAACTACTGAAGTAATTAGTGTGATGCTATGGTTTTTTCATGGTAGAAAAGTCTTCTCCTGTACTGTCTCAGGCAGAATAAAGGGATCAGTTGAAGTTCAGTAGAACAGAAGATCATGTGCTGGTCAGATTTAATCCCTACCATAACTCAACAAAACACTCATTTGAAACACCTCCCCCAATGTTTTATAACCTAGATTATACTCATAGATTTAAAGATAATATTTGACTGCGTCCATCAGGATTGAGTCTGTAACATCTTGAAATGACAGGGTATGTTAAGAGAAGTAATTGCCTCATCAAGGCTTTAGCTCAAGGTGCAGCTTACCTGATTGAAGTACACATTGACAGGATGACTGTTCCTTTATGCAGACAATGGTACCAAGTAGAGGTGCAGTCTTTCCACTTCTGCTGTTTGGAGCCACTGTTCGCTTAAGTAGGAAAGAGTGGAAGAGAAAAAGTTGACTCAGGTAGACTATGCATTATGTTACTTAACAGAAACCACAACTAGGTTGTTTTCCAGGTAACCTAGATCCAACAGACCAACAGACACTCATGCACAAAAGAAAGAAAAAAAAAAAGGTAAATTAAAAAACAAATAGACATAATGAAAGCCACAGTAATTTTCGACTCAAATAATGTGATAGAAAAACAAGTTATATGCAAAACGGACTTCTTCACACTGCATGGCAGTAAGATGTGAACAAACAGGATGTCCAGAAAGAAATAGTTTAATACATCAGTGAGACAGCAGCTGCATTTACCAGCATAAAGAAGATTTAGGTGTTGATAATCCACAGTTTAAAACCAATCTATGAGTCTTCTACTGAAATTTTGTTTCCACCTTAACAGTTGGATGTGAAAGCTGGAAATCCACCAAAGCTACAGACAGGCGTCTAAAAGATTTTGAAAGTAAATGCCTCGGGGAAATAGTAGGTATTAAATGGAATGAATTTATAACAAATACTGAGATTCATCAGGGAGCTGAACAAGACTTAATCTCCTAAATTATCCAGAAACGAAGATGGAAATATCTAGGATATGTGGTAAGAATGAAGCCAGATCTGATGCCAGACTGTCTGCCATGGCAGGAATGCCTTCAGGCTGACTGTAGAACATGTGAAAGGGGCTGACCAAAATAATTCCTCCATTGAAAAGCGCTTAGAGGTGGAAACATTATGGGTGACTTCACAAAGTTGGGGACAGTCAAGGAGAAAGCCAGATGGACAGCAATGATCAGCATTCTCACATTTGTTTGAAGGAACTCTTGGCAGAGTAGGGAAAAAATGTGAGTTAGGTGACACCAAAGGTTTTCATCTAATATTTCATGTCTATTAGGGGCTATAAACACCTGGCAGACCTGTAAAATGGTTTCAGAACTTTTATCAGCACTGCTCCAGGCCTAATGACTAGAAAGTACATATTTTAATCCCAGAGTCCAAGCTCTATCTGTCACTTGCAGCCAGCAGCTGCAGTGAGCACTGTAACTTATGTAAACTCAGCACCACCCACAAGTTTCTAAGATCAACACACAAAGTGGTTTCTGCCGGTATGAGGGAGAAAACCACCAGGTTGTCTTCCTGCATCCGGGAGGAGGAAGTCAGTGATTGTCTGCTTGCAATAATAAGAGAAGGCATGTCTGCTGGGGCCTTTTCTTCCAGCAGAGTATCTTGGCTTCTGACCCAGCCAGTGCACTGCTGTTCTTAATTAGGCTGTGTCTTGACTATATTAATATCCTGGAATGTAGCTACCTGGGATTTTATAGTCAAGCATGCAGTTCTTTGGTGTTAGCCACACTTTCTCAATCTCTGGAACCGTGTCATCTGTGCTGTTACACCCGTGCCATCCTCAGTGACCACAGCTGGCTGTTCCCAGAAAGTCTTCTTCCCTGATATGCTCCTCTGGTCCCAGAAAGGCTCCTTAGCTGTGTGGCCATGTTTAAAGACTCATGTTATTGAGCTTAGATATATTACATCAAGTGATGCTTTGCTGCATGCACACCCCTTTGCAGATGCTGGTTATAGGCTTCTGTCCTACTGTATATATTTATCTGTTTCTTTTTTTCTCCTCGATTAATAACTAAAAAAATTGATTAAGAGTGGATTTTTTGAAAGAAGGAGAGAGTTTCATTGGTGTTTGTGCATATGGACTGCCAGTTAGTGAGTTAAAAACCTATAGTGTGTCTTCTGGTTGTTCATATATCAAAAGCATGGTTGGGATTCAAGGGGCCTGAACAGAGGCATCCTGTGCTATTTGTTCCACTCAGCAGGTTCCTGCCTGGCCACCAGCTATCCCCTTGGCAGGGAGAAAGCCTCATTGGTAATTCCTGCCAGCATCAGAGAGATATCTAAGATACCTTAGCTAGTCTTAAATGGTGTCAGCAACTGGATTTTACCCAGTATGTATGAGTTATGAAGGGGCAGGAAGGCTGTACCTCCTAACAAGAGTGGTTTAAACTGGGATTTGTTTGTTTCGCTCCCTGTCTTTCTGGAATATAAGCCTCAAGACGGATTTTAAAAAGGTGAGATCACCTTGGTTTCCAATTTCAAGGACAAATGAGTGATATTTCTTATATCATGACTTTATTCTCTCTCTGAGTTGAATGACTTTTCTTTTAGCTTACAGTTATTGTGACCAGTATCTACTTCATTGCTTCAAATGATCTTCCAGAGCCATGATACGAAACTAAGATCTTTCAAATAACAAAAACCAGAAAAACCAGAAACTATTTTTTTTTCTGCCACAGGGTTGGCTATAATGACAGATAGTCATCGATTTCCTTTGGAAACTGTTTCTGATTGATTGTTTCCTTGATGTTGCCTACCTTTCTGCTGATCTTTTCTTTCTTTAGAAGCAGCTTGCTTCACATACCTGGTTTGTTCTATGAACATGTATTTTACACTTTGTTTATTTGTAGTTTGTTAGACAGGTCTGTAAGGTTTGGTCACAAGCCAGGTAATGTCATCAAGATTTTTGTGGTAGGGTAGCACTGAAGTAACCAGGTGTAAGCAATACGGAAACTGATATGACAAAAGGTTATATAAAATGGATCGTGCAGCTTTACAAATACATCTTCTTGTGTGTAGCAGTTTTTACTGCTGTTTGTCACACACTGAAGTTTTCAGTCTCAAGAAGTGTTTAGGACATGTCCTGTTAATGAATCCTATGAAAACAGAATGTAGGAGATGAAAAGCTGTTACAAGGCAGGTCCTGATGGGGTTGACCTGCTGTGGATTTTTGTTGTTTGAGGCTAAGTTGTCTCTCTGAAAAGAATCTCATCCCCTGCTGGTAATTTAATCAGTCAAAGCAATGGTAATATAAAGGTATGGCTTATGTATGGAAAATACTGTATTATGTGGTAGATCATTGTTACAGCTTTCAAAAGCTTCTGAAGAGAATTGTAATATTTTGGCAGGAGTTCAAAATTCTCTTTCCTACAAGGAACAGGTTTGGTGGTTGTTTTTTTTCTCTAACGTGTCATTTTGAGGTTACATGGTAACATCTGTCAGAGCTATGCTAACCTCTGTCATCCAGCTGTTATAATTGTGGTATTTTCCTTCCTTTTCCTTCTCTTTCCTCTCCTTTCTGCTTTCCCTTTCTCCTCCCTTGGAAAAAAAAATCCAAACCCAAACCAACAAAACCCACCTCCTTTTACACTGAAACTTCAGGTGGAATGAAGTGGTTATAAAAGCATCTGTCAACACAGGAATAGTTTGCCAAGCCAAGTATTTGGGTTGGAAGTCATGCCTTCCCAACTGCTTGAAAACAGGAAGTATCTCTGTTAAGTGATGGATAGCTCTACTTTGCTGAGAGGAAGAAAAGACTTTTTTTTCTTTTTTTTTTTTCTTTCTTTTTCTTTTTTGCCTCTAGGCTAATAAATGAGTTCTGCAGTTGTTCCATGTATGTAAAGAAAGATTCCTATAGAAGCGTGTATATGGGTGTACATGTCTGTGTGTATATGTGTGTGTGTATATGAATATACAAACTAAAAAAACCCCCAAAACCAACAATCTGCTTTGTACATGATCAGTCCCTGTCAGAAGCCAGTCCAGGCACATCTTTTCCCAGTGATTCCTGTAAAGCTCTCAAAATCTGTCAGAAACAGCCTGCAGGATTGCAACGGCTCCTGGGTGATTAATTGCCAAAAGAGTCTGGTTCCAGGTTCCATTACATGTAATTGTTATCTTTTTCTAAAGGGGTTCTTTTATTAATACCCCCCTTCCCTCTCCCCACTCCCCCCACCAAAAAAAAAAAAAAGAGGGAAAAGGAAAAAAGAACTGACATTCCTGAGGTTTTGCACCTCTTAGACAGGAGCACAGAGGACTCTCTTATGTAAACATAGAGTAAAGAGGGTGTGTTTTACATTGTTTATTAGCTGATGATAGATTTTTTTTTTCCCTTCAGTTAATTTTAACTTGACTAAAAAATCATTTTATTAGAAATGAGGAAGGAAGAGCTGCATAGCATTTAGAGGAGAAGAGGGGGAAGTTCTAGTGCCTTCTCCACACCAAAACCACTCTGAGACCCAGCAAGTGGCAAAGGACTAGATCGCTCCCACTCCTTACTAAAATTGCAGGAAACCAGCTAAAAATTAGGACATCCTCTGTCCGCACACCGCTGCCGTAAGATCGGAGCATATTCACAAAGCAGGGGGGAGGAGAGCCTGATTCCCTGTTGGTGCCTCCATGGCTTTGAATGCACGTAAGAGGCTTGATTTGGAGCTGAATTTCTGTGGTGCCAAACTGGAGTATCTGGAATTGTATCAGTAGGGTTGCTTGGATTTGCACTGCTTTTTACTGCATTGAAAATGTGCTGCGTTACTGACAGGTTTAGACTTTTATAGATGGAGTCCTGGGCAAAGCTTGGCTCCCAACAAGCACTGCAGTAATTTGTGCCAACTGGCCAATTTAACTGTTTGAAATATCAGGGGAAAGAAAGCATGGAGATACTGGTTCTGCAGCTGCAGAGTATCTGCCTGCAGATGTTTCTGCCAAGAGAAGTGATTGAAACTCGGTTTCTTGAGATATTTTAATCCTATCTGAACAAAACCACATAAAAACGTGCTCTGGTATTGTCTGTATGGGCCAAGGAGCACATTGTTCCTCACAGTTGTGTTTACATGGTCTCACTGCTGCAGTGAAACAAGTCTCCTCAAGCCTTCTTTCTCCACAATTCCCCTTGAATTCTATATTAATCAAACTCTGTCAGTGGCAGGACTGTGATGTACCGCGGTCGGGACACTGATGTTACTCTGAATAAAAAGATGAGAATATTTTGGTGCGTCCAGCTTTGTGCAGGTTTGGAAACACAAGCCTGGCTTTTTGCAGAGTTTTTCTGCTTCTGCCTCCACAAGCAGTTTCTTTAGATGGTGGAGAGGTGGTAACCCTACCACCCATCCATCCCTCTTTTCCATGCATGGCCATGTCTGCTGTCTGGCACAGGAGGGACCATGGGAGGTGAGCTTAGGAGGAGGCAGGAGGGCACAGCAGCCTCTTCCCTGAGCTGTATAGGCAAGATAAGGCAGCTACACGCTCGGTGCCATATCCCCAAAGGCAGAGGCACAGCTACCTCCAGCCCAGAGCAGCCTGAAATCCCATGGTTTGGCAACAAGGTGAGGGCTGCGGTGCAGATGCCAGATTGCAGGCAGGACCAGTGGGTGCCAGGGCAGATGAGCCGGCTGTGTGGTGGGCACTGCATGGTGGTAGCACGGTGGTAGTGGTTAGAGACTCAGCCTATGGTGGGACCTCATCCATTCCTGACAGCAGATGTCAGGGAAAGAAAAGAAGATCAAAAGCAGCTCTGAATGCTTTGGCCATGTGGAGGCTCAATATGCTTTCACATCAACTCTGGATATTATTGCTTTCCTGAAGCACTTTTAGTGCTGCCTATTTATAACTTAGTCACTTGAGTAATGCTCATATCTGTTGAAAATCATCACCATTAATGGAAATTACTGATTTGCTGTGAAACGTGCAGTTTCACATAGTATGTGGGTATGTAGTTCAAGCAAGTGATACCAATGATTTCTATTGATTCAAGGCAGTTCTGTCCCCAGGTTTCATTTTATAAGGAAAGATGAATTTGTTATTTTTCTGTATACTGGAACTGTAGGGTAAACTGCGTTTTGCTGTAATAACTAAGAGACCAATCTGTAGTGATAGCTGGAGGTGTTAGTTCCTATTGGTAGTCAGCAAAGAAAGCAATTCTGGAAGATAGATTGAATTACATGGAAAAGTTTCCCTCTGTTGATGAGACAAACTGGAAACGGGTAAAAATCAGTGGTTGAAGGAAAAGAATTAACTAATGGTAGGAGACCTGGAGTATAAGCAAAGCGAGTAGATGAATCCTATGCGAGCAGGGGCATTTGACTGCTTAGCAGTGAAGGACGGATTGCATTCTTATTTTTCAGATGGTTAACTCTCCGTTATCGCTTCATCTTGGTTTGGACTCAGATGATATAAACTGTTTCCCTGTTCAAGCTGGTTTACTGTTTGTCGGCATATCAAACCACGTGTTTGTTCTCTGCCTTTAATTAGTACTTTGGGTTAATGCCTGAGTAAAATGTTCCCGCTGTGCTCACTGCCACTTGATAGTGTGCATTCTTCCTGAACACCTGCTGTCAAACCTATCATGTCTTTTCTTGTCAACTTGCACAATGCTCCAGGTCTTGAGCAAGACTGACATGACGGAAGGATTGTACAGCCTGATTTTTAGAAATCTGTGTGGAAGGTGAAGTCTTTGCATAGGGACCAATAATAGGAGACTGCAACATTTTCTTGGAGCTGGTTTCCAATAATATCTAATAAAATTCTGTTTGCAAGTGCAGTTTTTGCAGTAGTGGATATCCTGTAGGTTAAAGAAGCAAACTGCTCCACCCTGAGAGGAATCGTGGATGTTGTGTAACGACAACAGAGAGTAATCTGCACAAATCTTGGGAGAAGTACAAGGGTGGTGACCAGCAAACAAGTCATCAAAGAGGGGAACTGGTTAGAGATGTTGGCATGTGCTGATGGTGGTGACAGACGTTGGCACAGAAGGAGGAAGGTGGGGAGGAGGAATAGTGTGGGGAAAGGGGCTCTTGGCAAGAAAAAAGCAGTATCGCTTGACTCGGGAGCCTGTAATTACAAGACTCCAGCCTTGTGACACAGCAAATAAGCGTGTCACCTGAAACAGAGGAATTCGAGGTTGCCTCCTGAAGCAGCTCATGCCAGATGGAGAGGGAATAAAAACCTTGTGGAAAAGTAAAATTGAGCTCTCCACTGGACTGTGGTTTTTAAGTCCTTAATAGTGATGTTCTAATTTTCAGTTTTCTAATTTCAGCACCTTCTAATTTTGGTAATTAATCCATGCTTGCAAAAAGCCTCCAGTAGCCTGTCTAGCAAACAGGACGGATGAGCTTCCCGTACTTGAAACTTTCAAAGACCCAAGTGCTTCCTGGTCTGTTGGGCTGGGAGTATGACCTGCTCTGGCACAGAGTGAGAACGAAAGTATCAGGCACTGAGGTGAGCCTCGAAAGCGTAGGAGAAGTGCCTTTATGGGAGCTGACTTCACTCCTGCAATAGATAAATGTGATGGCACAAGAAGGCCCTTTCATCATTAACAAATTCACTTCCTCAGCCTATCTTTGACCTTAATACTTTCCACGCTTGCAACACATCTGTCCCGACATGTGGGCAAAAACATTGAAAGGATCTCACAAACAGTTACTGCTTGCACGGACTACAGGAAGAATATGACTGACTTTAAAATGCTTAAATATGTTCAAATAGTGTAGTGATAAAAGTAAAATAATTTGCATTACCAAATCAGATTGCAAGATATAGAGTACCTCTCATATTCGTGAGTCCGTTTAAGTAGGGACCACAACCAGGGTTCATAAATAGCAATTGTTAATATAAGTTGGAAGGATTTAGTTACAAAGGAAACAGATTGTTCTGTTATTTCCAGTCCTCTCGTTTTCATCTGTGGTCTAATCCCAATGGACTCCAAAGACAGGATTAAACTTTTAGTTGCATTTTTTAGGTTCTGCATTACAATAAATGTTTTTACTTTAAAGGAAGTGTCTTAAATTTAGTATAAAAATCTGTTCCTACTTGTGGAGATTGATTGCAGCAGAGAACATGCAGTGACACTGATTCTCCAGATGAACTTTGTTACCTGCTGAACCTACTTGCTCTGTCTTACACATCTCAATTTGCCACTTACTCTGCAGTTTATGTTTTGCTATGCAAGTTAAGTTTTGCTAATAAAAATTTTGTCCAAGTTTCCCACATTTCTGGAATTAATATTTTTTCTAATGTCAGGTTGCCCTCTGGTACCATTTACATATGCCATTTTATTAAAAAATCTGATTAAGAATGATTTTGATGAGTTAGGCATGGCTGTTGAAGTGTGTCACTAGGAAAGCTATTTTTTCTATCCCACAGAACACTCATCAGCTGGGTAGGCTTCTGTCAGTGTTATAATTCTGTATTGTTTGACAATGTAGTTCTTGAAATGGCCAAATATCCTTTGAAAACGCTAACTAAAGATGGATGCTTTAAAAAAAAAAGGGAAGGAGGAGGAGGAAAATTAGCAAACCCCTAAGGTTAATTCTAGTCCATTCTTAACAGGAACCACAAATATTTTCCTGGCTTTACCTATTTAAGCTTTCTTTCCTGAAATAATTATCTTCGTAATTGCACACAAAATACACATTTTTGAACTATCTTTTCCAGTGATATATGTTGAAGGTAATACTCTTTTGCAATTGCCGAAGAATTAAAGCATTTCTTTTTGAAGGGGGAGCACTTTCTTAATTAAAATGGTTTTTTGCTCTTCATGATATTATGTATTATATGATGATTATCCTGCTTTCCTAGTGCTCCCCTGAAGAATATTGTATCTGTGTGCCACTAGTAACCTTTCAGTGTATGTGCACTTAGGCCCCTTTCATCCCTGTTGTGGTAACAAAAAAAAAAATTACATAAACTTGCAAAAGAATTGCTTAATGGTATGAAGGAGTCTGGTTTCTACCAAAACCCCAATTACTTAATTTTGTGCCCTTCCTGGCCTGCATAAATTATGCAACCCTCACATCTCACCATCAGTGAATTATGTAGCTCTGCGCACACATCAATTAATTTTGGCCCCATCAACTTCCCACCTTCTGTGTGCTCCTAGCCTCAAATCAGTTTTGCATCTTCCAGCCGGGAGCGGTTAATTTTGTACTCCCGGCAGCTCATATCTGCCTGAACCTGCAGCCCCGCTGCGACTCCTCACCTTCCCCCACCTGCCTCTCCGCCTGCACAGCCAAGCCACCGCCTTCTCCTGCTGAATTCCTTCTCCTCCACCTTCTCCTGGTGAATTCCTCCTCCTCCAGCTCAGCAGCGAGGATCAATCTCAGGCAGCTTTGCCTCCTTGCCAGTGAGTCAGCGCTGGATCCCAATGCACCCTGTGGGCAGTGGGGCTGGTTCGGAGGTGACCTGGGTGTCCGTATTGCTCTCCTGGCAATTTTTGAAGTGCAGATTGCAATACTGAAGCTCCATCTTCTGGAACAGCCTGTGAAAGTCATGGTGTGCTTGGAGCAACTACCTCCAAAACCCTTCCCGTGGGGAAGCCTGCATCACGCAACACCCCACTGAGAAGAGAAATAGCTTCTAGGTCTGTAAGAAAAGTGGTGTTGAGGAAAAAGGTGGTGCCAGCATCCATCAAACTCAGCACTGCTGCCAGCAGCAGAAGTAGGCATGACCTGGGTCTTGGTGTTCAAGCTGACACTGCTGCTGCAGGTGTCCACCAAATGCCACAGTGGGCTTCTCTAAGGAACCCAGAAAGAGCTCATTTTCTTCCGGAGGACACTTCAGTGTGCAAAAACATCAAGAGGGATATCTTGTTCCCTTATTGCTGACCTCTACGTGCAGCTCAATTCTGAATCCTGAATTATTTTGGCCAAAAACGAAAAGTATCTCCATGAGAAGTATGCCGAGAACAAAAGCCTGAGGGGCGACGTGGTGTCCTGCAAATGAGAATGGCCTCCACTTGCCGTTGCTCCCCAGTTGCTTTCAGACCAGCGAGCAGCAGAGCATTCTGCAGCCCACCTACAGCTTCTCACTGGGGATTTGCCCTCCAGCACTTCAGGATGGGTCAAGGCAGGCCCCTTCCTTGCTCTCTCCCTTCAGTTTTAGTTTCCCAGGAGCGTGGAGGGGGCAACTTGCCAAAGGGACAAGGGTGGTGACAGCAGAGTGAGGAGCTGTCGGGCTGTGCCCAGGATCACCATGTTTCCTGTCCATCTGGACTGTTGGGAGGGCTGGTGGAGACCAGCCCTCGGTTTAATCTGCTTTTCTCTCCAGGGGCTGGAGGGAATTTGACTCTTCTCTCAAGTGAGGTTGCAGAGTATTTTCTCTCCTCTCCTTTTTTTCTCTGTCTATTTAAGCAGCAAGCACTGCGGAGACTGACTTGTGCTTTTTTTGTACAGTTCCCAGCACATCTGGCCGTCTTGGATAAGGTCCCTTGGCCTGATTGTAGCAAAAAGTAATGATAGCGTGTTTAAAACTGGGGCCTCCAACTATGACTATATATAAAATGCAAAGCATTTGGGACCAACTGGAGGAAATACAATTTTTAGAAACTGAGCAAAAAAAAATAAAATGTATTCACCCTCTTACATCTGCAGTTGTGCTTTGCGAGCGTGGGTGCTCCGTTGTGTTAGAAGACTATCTATCTCAGAGCTGAAAGCCGGTGCAATGCAGGGGAGCACTTGCTCCCAGCCGATTGGCATCAAGCATTTTTCCTGTCCCATTTGCACAACAGCCATGGTCATTCATTAGTGTGAAGCTAAGCTGGCTCTAGGAAACGTTCTAATTATCTAGGCGTCCTGATTAAACCTGCCTTGATTTAAGAGAGGCACACCACCATACTCATGTGAACATTTCTTGTTTCTTCTAAATAATAGAATTAGCTATGGGCATTTCCTTAAGAGCATACAGAACACAATTGCAGTGTAATTCCTCCCCCTCCAAGCCTAGTCTTGAAACATGCAAATTTCTCTTTTAAGTGTGTTGGCAAAAAATGGCAATATCCTGGTACACACGTGATTTAGACACTGAATTACACACTGGTTGAGTTATCATCAGTGGGTTGAGTTCTTCGGTGAATATATCAAGAGTTCTGTAGAGAGTAGCACAGTCTGCTGAGGAAATATCAGTGTATGGCTTGCTTCTCACTCTCTTTGACAGGGATCCAGTGTTTGCCACTGCCAGCGTCAGGGTACCAGACTGGATATGGACCTTTAGTCTTCCCAGTACAGCCTTCCTTACATAGCTCAATGCAACACACTGTAGTGCCATACACTTTCTGCTGAGCATTTTCATCTTCTGTTTTAAAAATAACAAGACATCCCTTAACATTCAGGATACATTTTTCCACTCTGAAGCACCACAACAGTCTTTTTAAAGAAACTCAAGGAAGGGTGTTAACTTGATCAATGCTGTGCAGGAAGGAAAGCTCTTTCCTACTATTTTTTCAGCATGACTTTCACTGACATGATCAGGCTGGGAAAAGACTTATTGGCTGACAGCCCAGGACAGCCATGCAATATCTCTAGTCATCTGGAACTCAAACTACTCGGCCCAAGGGAGAACCATAACATAAAAACAATTTAGGTTACATGCTGAATCTTATAAACATTGTTCAGTTTTTAAAAAATAGTTTAAATACTATTTATGTGCATTCGCTATGCACAGGGTTTTTGTTTTTTTCCAAATGTCAAGTAAGAAAGGCTGGGAGGGCTTTTACTTTTTTACTGTAGATGGTTTTCAAAAATCTCAGAGATTTTTAGAAATACAGGGAAATGAGCTTCCTCTCTTCTCATAAATTTAAGAGCTTGGCTTCTGCTGTGTATGGGATAGAATTGTTTTATATATAGATAATGGTTACTTTTTGACCCTGTCCAGAAAGCATAGAGCCACAGAAACACTGGTTGGAGGGGGCTTCCAGAGGCCCTGCAGTTCCCCTCCGGCACAAGGTGGGACTGTCGCCAGCACCGGATTGGGGAGGGCTTGGCTTCGTCTGGCCGAGCCGCAAAACCCCTGAGGACAGAATTTCCGCGGCCTCCCCGATGACCTGCCCCGAGGCTGCGCTTCTCTTCCAGAGATTTTTTCCTCCCATCCACTTGAGACCCTCCACGCTGCTCTTTGTGGCCGTTGCCCCCTCTTAAGTTGCCTGTTGCTGCTGCCCAGAGTTTGCTTTCTCACCCTCCCACCTCCCCAGTGTGTATATAATCTGAGTAACCCTGGGAAACCAAAGTGCAAGGTCAATATATGTGCATGAAACTGCAAAACTGGGGGCCTTAGCTTGTAACTGCATTCATCTGTTGAATTTTCAGTTGTCTTGCGGCACAAGAGAAGAAAAAACAAGGTTTTTTCCAACAGTTCAAAGCTGACGCTAAAATGTATTAACGATAGTGCTTTTGCCAGTCTGTGTTTTTCTCTCCCCTTTTGAAGCTGAGCATCACTGGCCTCTGTCTATTGTTACCTTATTTTTAATAAAAAAAACTGTTGGAATAACCT
Organism: Limosa lapponica baueri; assembly: GCA_002844005.1. Lineage (NCBI taxonomy): Eukaryota > Metazoa > Chordata > Aves > Charadriiformes > Scolopacidae > Limosa > Limosa lapponica. Next base: position 687,896 of record KZ505802.1, on the reverse strand, counting down.
GCTCTTCTGTAAGCATGTGCAGCTCTAATAATTTGGGGTAAAGCAACATGAATCCAGAATGTAAGCTTCACTTCAAAAAACTTTTTTTCTCCACTTGTCTTGACTGAAGATCTGAACTTGGGATGTGTCCATTGCCATCTGTCCTTCTGCCAAGTCCTAACATTCCAGCACACCTTGCAACAAGCCTAAAATTATTATTTTAGGAAAATGAGAATGGTTCCTTTGTGATTCCTTTTTTCCACAAACTGTTATTTCACAAGCTGAGTAACCTTACTGTCTTTTCAGCGACTGATCCATTCTAACATAGGAGAATATTCCCTCCTGCACATAGCTTGATTTTTGCTGTGCAGCTTCTTGCTTTTGCTGAAATTGTTGGTTATATGGCGGCACTGTGGTATTTAATTGAGTTGATGTGATGTGCCATGTGTTATAACTTTTCCGGTGATGCTTTCATTGCAGGCCTTGCTGAGACCAGGACGAATAGACAGAATTATCTATGTGCCACTGCCAGATGCAGCCACTCGTGGGGAGATCTTCAAACTTCATTTTCAGTCCATGCCAGTCAGCGATGAAGTCTGCTTAGCAGAGCTCATTCAACACACAGAAAAGTACTCTGGAGCAGAGGTAAAACTTTCTGAATGATAATGGCTATGGAGTTGGTCCACAAAACTGAAATCAAGTATCATCCAGATATCATCTTTGAGTCTTCTCAAAGTGGTGGTGGTAAATTATGAAAGGGAATGTCTGAGAGATTTCTGTGTTTCCCCTCAGAAAACAGAATACAATCTGGGTCTTGGAGATGAAGATCTCCAAGAGGATTGTTGCCAGGGGAAGGGCCTTTTCCAGGGTAAGCCTTAGTATGATCATGGGTGGCTTCACGAAGGATGTGCTACCAGGAGGAGTGGAGGGAGGTGGGGACAAGTGCCCCCAGACTGCCCAGGCACTTCAACTGGGCCTCCTCACATCCCCAGGGATCTTTTGCATTTAGTATTGTGACTAAGATCCTCAGATGGCGGGAGGAGAGACAGAGTTATGAGACAGTGTAGGGGAATGGCAAGGGAGTCACTGGTCACTTTGAAGCTCTTATTTTCCTATTCCATATAATTAAGACCTCACAGCAGCACTTCTTGTTATAGCTCGTTGCTATTAGTTAGTCAGCTTCTGACAATGGACGTCAGACAATTATTTCCTGTCCTGGGTAGAAGAGAGGAAATGTCTCTGATGTTGCTGCCTGGCAGTTATAATATGCATTGGTACGTTAGTGGTCACCGCTCTGCTCCCTGAATATTATGCATGTCAGTGTCTCATGAAAGGATATTTCATTCTTTCCTTATTTTGATTAATTGAAAGTAATTATATGACTTCAAAAATTCAAAGAATGTTATTAAGGTTGCCAATTCGAGCTCTTAAAAGGTATAAAATACCAGAATTAAAATTTCCACCTTATTGTAGCCAGTCCTAGCGTATGCATTATCGCACCATCTTTAATTACGTAGTCACCTTCTACTTTTTCCATAGCAGAGTGGAAAATGTGATGAGCTTGCCTCAGCTCCCCCATCTTTCTGTGTGTCGTTTACAAGGAGAATTTCTCTGTTTTACGGAGAAATAAACAGTTCTCTGTTTTACAGAGAAATAAGCTAAACTTTTGTCTTGGTCCAAATGAGAGGGTGACTGTGGAGTATTTGTATGGTTCCTAAAATGCTGAAGGACCTTCTCAACTGACTGGTCATTGGATATGCTCCCAGGCAAGACTTCTGCTCATTTCGCTATCACTTAAATGCTGGTATGTTGTAAAATGCTGCGTTGCCTACTAGTTACCTCTGGCTGGTAGGGGCACTGCTGTGAGTGCTCCAAGTCCAAGGGATGGGGTCAGATCTTGCCATACGCAGCGGCAGTGTCTGGGCTGGCCTCCAGGCTCATTCTGGGAAGCTGTGTCACGGTAGACACCAAAGTCAAACCCTCAAGAGCTTTCCTTCTCCACAGCAGAGGACAAACTGTACTCCGGGAATGAATGAATGGAAGCTGCTTTGTGTAGCACGTCTTTTTGCTGCAGAATGTGGGATCTCATAATGAAAAAAAGGCAATAATGAAAAGGATTGCAGGCTTAAATGTTGGTCTGGAAAACTGTTGCAGCTCTGCTTGCCTCCACACTTTGGAGTAGTGACTTGAAACAGCACTATGTTTTTACCCAGATGTCAGTGATGTGACTCTTGTTGCCCTGGGAAAATTTATCTGCCTCTGGCTGAGTTACAAGTCTCCAAAAACATAAATATAAACATATCCTCTGTTGTGTATGGAAACTGTCTTCTTACCAGGCAACAACTGTAATGCTTGTATTTCAGAAATTCCAAGCATATGGGGATTTCCTTTGGATCTGGATCAGCTGAGGCTCTAGTGGTGAATTCCTGTGCTTAGCTGATAATGAGTCGCAAATGTCTTGGTGCTGGCTTTGTCCAGAACCAAAAATAAGTTAATGGGTCATTGAGTGCGGCTACGGACTAGTTGCAGGGGAAAAAAAGCCTGCCTGTTTCTAATACGGCATTTCTCATGAATTTTGTTCTTTTGCATCATTCAAAGAATTGTAATAACTGGGATGTAAAGAGTAAATACAAAAAAAGCCTCAGTCAGTGTTCCTTGGAAGAATACATAAAAAGTCTTGACAGTTGGCACGCACAGTGGCCAGTTTCATTAAAGCCTTTTCTTCTTAGTGTCTCCAGCTTCCCAGCTTTACAAATAGTTTCCGCTGTTGAATGGCAAGTTCCCATTCCGCTGTTCTACCCTTTGTTTAGAAAAAGAAATGGAAAATGCTTGGTTTTGTGACTAGAAGATGCTGTATGAATAGGGAACTGCGTGTAAAGATGCGTTGAATCATCCTCACATGAGCTGAATAAACAGCAAGTAAAGTGGATAGTTCAGTATGCATCTGGCTTCCAACTTGGCCTTTTTTCAGATCAGATATTTGTGTATTTTTGCTTGTCATCACTTATGACCAGTTATCTCTATTCACCTGCTGGATGTACGTTTCTCTTAATGAGTACCTTTAAAGATATATCAAGATAGCAAAATAGGGTGATTACTTCCCACTGTTTCATGTGAGAGACGATGGAAGATAATTTATGAGGGTGAATTACAATTTCCTTCTCTCATGTGTAAGTGAAGTTTAATATAATTAAAAAAAAAAGAGCATTACAGGAGCAATGTCAGTACAGTTAGCTTTTATTATGCTAATTGTATCGGTCAAACAAAGCCTCCGCTTTCTAGAAAGTTTTGGGTTTGAGTTCAGTCTTTGTTTCCAGGCCCTTCTGAAGTAGTGCTCTGCAGCAGTGCTTGAGGCTCTTCTTCAGGGGCACTTCAGTATCTGTAAATCAGGAAAGTAAGAAATTGGTTTTCGAAGATTCTGAATGGCAAGATTTGGCCTCAGAGCTGATGTTGACACCAAGGATCATTCCTTCCTCCCTCTAAGGCAGCTTGTTTTGGCTGCATCTCTGCCCTGAAGGCATTTGCCTTTTCCCAGGACGACCTCAACTCCTTGAGCGGGTGTGACTGGGCGGTGGGCAGGGTAGGTCTGGTTGCTGCAAGGACAGCTCTGCCGGAACCCTACGTCGTGTTTGCCCTCGCACGCAGGCCAGCAGGTTTCACCGGTGTGGCAGAGGAGCAGTCAGAACTGGTCTTGTCTTTGCCCCCAGCTTTTTTTCCTAGAAAAATTTCTACTGAAGGCTGTGCCTGGGCAGCTGATGCCTGGCATGGTTCAGCAGGAGGCTGCGCTCTGCTATCCTGCACCTGCTGGCCTTGCCGGCACCTCTGGATGCTGTAGCATTAGTAAGGAAGAGAAATCTCTCGTCCTTGAAAGTAATAAAAATGGTCGAAACAACAAGCGTCATGCCGCATCTCAACTTTTATAAGGTTTATTCTAGTGTTCTTGCATTTTATTTTGGGCAAAATTGCAGGAGATCCAACTTTTATAAAACTGATGATTTTTTTTAATGGTTTTATATATTGGGATGTCTTCACTCGCAGATTGTTCAGTTTCATCATAACTTTTTTCCTAAAGCATTTTCACTGTTATACTTCATGCTGAGAAGTTTGATCTGTTTGATTTCTCACTGTGCTTTCTATAAAGTATGTTTAATTAAAGATCCAACCACAGGAGTATTTAAAAGCAAAGTTTTAAAGTTAAAGTAGTGCAAGTTCTTTGGGTCTCATTTGCGTGCTTTCATGATGCTGTTACAGCCAGCTTGCTTTAGGAAAGTTGGGCCTTCCACAAACTCTGGTGCTCTACTTTTTTAATTTGGGGTTTAGATTAGGTTTTTTGTAATTATTGGCTACTCTCTGTTGAATAGAAAACACGGATAGTCTCAATGCGGTTGTAATAGTCTCAATGCGCTTTCTTGTGCAAGTAAGAACAAAATCACATGGACATTGTCTGTTAGGAAATTGCATGTCCTGTAAATTATACATTGTCTCAAACAGAAAAGAAGAAAGATTGTACCTGGAACATGGCTTGGCCTAGAGGAAGGACACCTACCTTTATAAATGCAAAGACTGACGTCTTTATTAGACCTGGGCGGGGGGGAAGAAGATTGTATCATTTGCCTTTACAAATTAAGTGGAAGAGGTGTGTCTGTCTTCAAACCATTGGAGTTTGCTCTGTGAAAAGGGACGAGCAAGGGCTGAAGACAGTGTTTCCCCAATGTTGAAATATTTTGTTCCAGAAAGTAGATGATAAAAAGGAAAATAAACCCAGTAGAGTGAGGGACCTTCTTATATTGTCTGAGCCCCAGTTCAGTGAACGTTTTTGTTACAGTTTAGAAGGCAGTAGCAGAGAAGGAGGTCTTGATCAGAAACTGAAATCAAGTGTTGAATTGTTCTGAGTTTAGAGTTGGTTAGAAGTAATAAAGAATTAATTATTCTGGTTATGATGACAATATTCTTAAGTGCACTTATAAAAGTAAGCTAATGGGACTGACTGCTTTTAAATTGGTGGAAAGCAGGTCATGGTGAAAGCAAAGGCTGGCATTGTTTCTATGGTATTATCAGTTTCCATGCTTACAGGACACAATAGTAAAATGGGAATCTGGGAACCTGTAAATCTTTCACTAGCTCTTAGTCGAAGTAGAATAGTTAATGTAAAAAATATCTTTCTCACTTTGCAATAACTCTCAATGGGAACACAGAATGAAGGAGAAAAAAACAAGCCAATGAAGGTTTGCTCTGGCTCAAATGAGAGCATATTTGATGCCAAAAAGTATCTTTGCAGCAGCGCACTAGCTCGAATCAACTAAAGCCTTTGACTCTTAAAATATGTATTCCAAAACATGCATGTTCTTGTTTACCAGATATTGACATATTTAAACTATAAACTTTAATTAAAAAAACCCACCCCAAACAACCAAGACCTCCCCAAATTCCTCTCTTTCTTATAGAAGAAGGTACCAACTACAAAAGAGGTGAGGATGTATTCCATCGTAGGCTAAACAGTCTTTTAAGAAATTGGGAAAAGTTTGTCTCTTTAGTAAAGAGCATCTACAGTGAAGGTGAAAGAGGGCTTAGATACAGGGGGGAAAAAAAGGCCATCCAACAAATTAGGATGTGTTATCTTCTTTACATCTAGTTTTCCATGAAAGAAAATTTTGAACGTCTAAGATATCAGCAAAAAAAATGCGTATGTGTCATCAGAAGCGTGTGATTTGGAAACGCACTTTGGTAGTTAAAGCATCTGGGGCTGAAATGATTCTGGCGTGGCTCTGCTGGACGGCCTTTCCTTCTGAAGGAGTTCTGCTTAGCTCCCCACCAGGATACGGCATTACAGTAAAATGCAGTACTTGAAGTGAGGAACGCCATCAAATTGAAACGCAGTAAGATTAAGGCCTCAGATGAACCTCTGAAGTTTCTCTTGGAATGATGCATAGGATCTGTTAATTTATATCACTCATTGAAAAGTGAACATTTTTGTGTGGGTGGGTGAGGAAAAGAGACAGCCTTCATCCAGTATGGGTAATATGGGATCACCACCTTCCTACACACATTTATCAGTGCTGAGGATGTGTTTGGCACAGGTGGCTGGAAGGTGAGGAAATACCTGGCATTCGGAATGTTTTCCGAATGTCAGTGTTTGGGATAAACGAGATGAATCACCGGAAAGGAAATAACTAACTACACAGGACTTCCCATGGGATTTTGCTTACTGCTGTTCTCGCAAGAACCTCGTACGTGCAAAATGTGCTTGGGCAGATTAGGAACGAGGGCAATCACTCATTGGCATGGCGGTGCCCAACCACAAGTTTGTGGCATTACGCCGCCTCTCCCTGCTCTCCTTTTTAGTCACTTGAGAAAGATCTGGTTCCCCTCACACGTTTTCAGAGATGGGGTGGGTGTTTTGTTGCTCAAAGTGGGCTGATAAAGTACTATGGGCATTCACCATCTGCGTATATAAAGCATGGTTGGCAATTAGCACGTTTATGCAAAATGTAAGGTTTGGAATACAGGAGTGTGTTTGCACTGAAATTTATGCTTCGCTGGCTCATCTGGGAAAGAACATTTTATCCTTCAGGGAGATAATGATTTGCTAATAGTTTAATCAAGCAGAGGAGATTTAATGCATCTGTCTGAAGGGATATTAGCATTTCCGCAAAGGTCAGACTCATTAACAGCTCAGGAGGGTACAGTCAAAACTGCTTCCTAAGTAACTGAAAGAACACTGATCCTCAAAGGAGCTTGGGGAAAACGCCAGAGGGAATTTGAATGAGCCCCCAAACAAGCACCAAGCAGTGTCGAGGTATGAAATTTAGCCTGTTTCTCAAACCTGCGATTTTCTTCTTCTGTAGAGCCCAAAGAACTGAACGTTTTGATTCCCTAAATGCTGAAACTATTAGGGTGCAGGAACCTTACAGCTAATTTCAGTATGGTTTTTTTCTTCCTTTCTGTGTCTCCATTAACTATTTTAATGGCATCATCCACCCAGGTTCTGTAAATGAGCACGTGTGTTTGCTTTTGTCCTGCCTGTGCCTTTCAAGGGTTGTTTCTTGTTGCACACCTGTTTGGAGAAAAATCCTGCAACAGGAGCATCGCTTGTCTCAGGGGTGAGCGATCCTCTGCCGATGGGGCTGCTCACTTCCCATAAGCTTTTACGAAACGGCTGTAGTTTCACCAGACCAGCCGAGGCCACGGGAGACGCCTGCCTTACCGGCAGTGCTGACGATGCTGTTTGCCTCCCTCCCCTGCCCTTGCCTTCCCTTTTCCACGCTACCTGGCATGCGACGGAGTTACCAGGAGCTCCCCTTTGTTGAGGGTGGCAGAGGGGAGTGTGTTGCCAGCACTGTGGGGGACTGTTGAGCTGTCACCGAAACACAGGCTTATAAAAGAGGGACCTAGACTGACACTCTGTCAGCCAGCTTCACTTGCCCTCCGCTCTTGCCTGTGGCTTTGCTGCTTTATTGTCCTGGTTTTGGCTGTAATTCCCAGCAATGGAAAAACATGTTGCTCTTTAAAAGCAGATGGGAATTCATTCCTGAAGGAAAAAATATGTCTCTTTAGGCTACTGCTATTGTTTTCTTTTAGTTTTATTTTTTGCCTGTGAGTTATTTCTAGCAACTTTTAATTTAATTCATTCTTCTTTTTTTTTTTTTTTTTTTTAAATCAGACAGCGGGGATTATTCTTGAATGTCTTAAAGCACACGCTTTCAGTAGACCAGTGATCACAAGTGGGAGTATATAATGTTCATAGTAAAAATTGCATTTGCAATGATCAGGAAGGAATTGAAAATGTTGGTTTACTTCTGCCTCTTGAAGTATTTTCATTTATGTAATACTAAGGCTCATATCAGTTCAGGGTGGTAGAATTTGCCTTTATGTTTAAAAAAATGAAAAGAAAAAAAATTAAGCACTTTTTCCTCACACTGACCTGTTTTTCTGATTTAAACCTGTAGTGCTGGCGCTTGATCTTGTAAGTTATGATGTGTCACAGGGTATGTGGTTAGAACTGAGCTTTCAGCTTTGAGTTTGACTCAACTCTAGTCCTACAGTATAAGACAAGGCATACAAATTCAAGAAAGTCACCAAAAAGTCATTGCACTTCATGGAGAATTAATTCTCAACCCTTGATTGTTACACACCAACCTCAGGGCCAGATCCTCAATGTATACTAGTTGCTGTAAATGCTAAATATATCTTAGTACCTTAGCAAAAGATATGTCTGAAGTTTTTTCTTTCATTCTTTGTGAGACCACTGATCCACTTTTTTCATAAACAGGAGGGAAAAAGTAAATATTCTTACATATCTATTGCCATTTCTCATGCCTTTAAGATTAGTGTGTGTCTGACTGGCTTAAGTGCCTGTTATGATCACTTTTAATAGTATATACAGTGTCTGACTATTAAACTTCAGTATTCAATTTACCTTTCTCTAGGGGTATATACATTTTCCTCTTGGGTATGCTGAGGATTTTAAGAGGGATTCCCATGGAGGTAGCAATGAGGCATGATCTCAGGCATCATCTTGGCCAGGAGAGCTGCAGAGCGCTCCCCGCTTCTGCAGTAAATTTTCCTTTCCATCATTAACTGAAGCAGCCCTCCGAAAATAAGGGTAGTACTTGGACAATGATATCCAAAATGCTTCTGATTATTATCTTAATTGGCACTGGAAATATTTAAATGTAGTACCTGAAGGCTAACTCAGGATGTTTATAGCAGATGAAACCATACAGAGGAACACCTTGTGCTGACCTAGTTGTATTTCTGGTACTGTGCCAGTTAAATTGCTGTCAAGGTGGAAGAAATGTTAATGAATGGCAGAGGAATAATAGAGCCTAGGTATAAAAGCTTATTAATCTACCTGAGTATTGTTGCTGTGAACGAAGAACATGTATTTTAATGACAGCACTAACTGTTTACACTTCACTGAACTGCAAAGATTGCAGAGGTGTGTGTATGAATTAAAATATTTGAACATATACAGGTTTCTTTGTGTACATATAAAATAGGATGTTTGCCTTTGGCAGTCATCAGCAAAGTAATTGTTTCTGTTGTGAAAATTTGGAACCTAATAATAAAATCATATCTAAACATCCTATAATACTTCCCATCCCTAAACATGTGTATGAGCTGCAAGCTTACATGCTTGTCATCCCATTAAGTTATTTGATTTTGAAAATGCACTCTGCTATATTCCTTTCAAAGATGTTTTGATTAGGTATCATTTTATTTTTCTAAGTGAGATTTTTTTGGGAAAGAATAGTTGAAATATCTGCTTTTGTTCTGCTTTCTTTTTTTATCCACAAACTTTAGCAATGTCATTGTTGGAGTTGGAGGCTTTTTGGTGAAATTAAGCTGCTCAGCAGTAATTCTGAAACAGTTTGAGAAGTTGTTGGTAATTAAGATAGTCACTGATGCTGAATGTGGCAACCGGGAAGCTTTTGTGTGTTTGCAGCCAAACCTATGTTGTCAAACAGGGAAATTTTTGTTCTTGCCATGTAACTTCTGTTTTCACAGCATGCCTGGACACTGGCAGTTCATGAGAAGGAGAGCTGCAATTCCACTGAAGAAGGCACTCTAAGGGGAGCTACCTGTCACTGGCTTTCTCTTTTGTGTTTGAATCATAACAAAGATTTTGTATTGGCACAAAACTTTGGTCTCAGCATTTAAGCCATTGCCTGGAATAGAAGCTGTCTGGTAATGTTGCTTAGCACTACTGAGAAGCTGATGTGTGCATGCGCTACTGAAGCTCAGATTTTTTTATATCAAAAATTGGAAGTTTGTTAATTTCAAGCTATCTTTTATGGTTTCCCTTAAATACATGTGGAAATACATAAAGCTTTAGATTGCCCTTGGCAAAAGAATTAAATGATTATTGGCAGGTGGAAACAGCACAATAATAACTGAGGCAAATTGTTAGTGATGTTAGAAGCAATTCCGTGGACTGTTTCGCTTTTTAATTAAACTTTTTCAAACTATCAGCTAGTTCCAGCTCAAGCTTTTTGTTTCCTGTCTTTGAGTAATGAAAACGTCAAGCATAGTCGGGTAGAAAAAAAACCTTTCAGGTCTTAGTCTTCTGTAATTTGTCCGTGGCATTGCGTGTATAGAAGTGAGCCATTGGATCAGGGTTGACCACTTGCAGTGGAAGAAAACAGAGCAAAACCAAGATGACTGCAATTGCTAATTGGTCTTGACATCCCCATTGTCAGGGGAGGAGAACCAAGAGCATTTTGCCCAGTTTAAAAGAGTTGCTTTGTTTTTTATTTTTTTGATGGTTTATTTTCTCATTTAAGGAAGCAAGGGGGGGTAGTTATGATTTCAGAGTCATTAGCATCTTATAGAGACTGGCTTTGTGGTGTTTGAGACTAAGTTTCCTAGCAAACAAAGTAAATTTGTGATAAAACTGGACTATTACTATTATACTTAACATGGCACAGTGAAACACACCATCTGGAGGGACAGGAAGGGGAGAGTAGCAGTCTGTCTTCTGTTTTGTCCTGTATATTTTGTCCATGTATATTTTGGTCTTACCGTGTTTTTTACTGGGATAAACTAACTTTGTCTTTTTCCAGAACTGCTCCCAGTGAGCTCTCATTTGATGAAAAACCGATGGGGGTGAGGAATGTACCCAGCTCTTAGGTTAGACTCTGGGTATCCGTGGTGGGGTGTTTCCAAGTATTTGTGAGTCAGTGTCAGGAAAAATCTTTCCGCTCAATCTCTCTTGGGCAGCCTTGTAAGGCATGGTTTTCATCGTTCAGCCAGGAATGAAGGGCAGAAGGGAGGAAGCCAGGAGGACAGGTTGTTGGGGACTTTTCTCATGACAGGCAATGATGGGGGCTTGGGTGTTCAGCACTGCCACACCGCCACAAGCAAGCAAAAACATCCCAGCCCAAAAGCCACGTGCCGCTTGGGTGTCTGGTTACCTCCGCAGGTCGCAGTTGTGGCTGTACCTGGAGAGAGGAGTCTTGGGGAGCCCCCTTGCCAGGGAGGCTGTACAGTATGGCTGGAGGGATGCGGGCTCATCGCAGGCTCTCGTAATCAGACGTGTTACGGCTTTATGGGATCTTGCCATTTCTGTGGTCATTTTGGTGTATTTACATGTTATATAAAACAGGGGAAGAAACAAACCGCGCTCCTTTGTTAGCAAAACAAAATTTGCAGGCAAGAAAATGTGTCCGGTAATTTAGCGTAAACAAGAGAGAACAAAACTTGTCTTGATTTTGACTTTTCTAGTTTAAGGCCTGAGGACTTCCAAAGAAGAGTTGGCAGTCTTGTTTTAATATTCAAATACTAAGCACTCATCATAATAAGATGTCAGTTCTCTTCAGAAGTGGAATATAGTCAAAATGTTAAAAGCTGAAAACTTATTCTTCATTTCTAGCATTTATTGTTACTAAAGTTGCAAAAGTATTTGTGAATTCAGTAAAGTAAATTCAAGGAAAAAAAACTGGGATCTTTTTGGATGTTAAGAGAGTGTGATTATATGTATTTTAATAAGCGCACGCATGTGTGTATATATGTATTTATAAAGACCTTCCTTTTCTTGTTTATAATTTTCTTCAAGTATATGCAGAAAATAAGTTCCATAAACTTGCCTATCCAGGAATTATTCTTTCCTTTCCTCCTCTTCTTTCATATACTATTTTTGCACTTGTGAGCTAAAAAAATGTTTTGATACCCAATGGCTTATTTATTTTTATTAAAAAATCTGTATTTTGTCTTCATTAACCCTTTTTTATCAATAACAACATTTCTGGAAGAGCAGGGGTGGAAAAGAAGCATGAGATAAATTTGTCTTCTATCAATGCCTGGAAGTTGGAGGAAGAAAATGAACTTGAGAATTTAGACAGTATCTTACCCTAGGCTAATTGTTTACCATTAAAAAGAGAGCTTGCATGTAGGAGGGAGTGTTATGTTTTGGACTTACTTCCTTGTAACTCATAAATCTTGGCTGTGTAAATGTTCAGTCATTAATTAGGGCTTTCAAATTAATCTGTTTCCTGACTGGACTTGGCTGTTTTTGCATAGAGTGGTGCTGTTGCCCAACTTCCCAGTTTAGGAGTGCTCGCAAATGTGTGATATGGAAGTATGATGTTTATTGGGGAGAGTTAATGAACAGGGGGGGGGGGGGCACATTTTGTTACTAACGTGCAGGAAATAGGGTGGTGGTATTGAAATAGTTTTGCATACTTTAATTACTTCCCTTACTTCAAACAGTGGCAAAAAATGGCTATTCTATATTGATAAATGTCAGTCCTGAGCAGAAGTATGTTCCTTCCCTTTCATTATTGTGGGATAGCGTTCTGTCTTTGCAATTCAGCCAGTTTACTCTGAGTGATACATAGAGCCAAAAAGTCTCTTTCATGTGATCAAAAAAGATTTCAACTTCTGTTAGAGAAGTTTCTGTTTTTAAAAACTGGTTGGTAATATTATCACTCAGGTAGTAGTATGATTGCATTCATTTGACCTGCTCAAATGTAACGGTGTGTTCATTTGGGTTTTATGTCCTGCTTGTGTTACTCTTTACAAACGTGTGTATATATCTATGTGTGTGTGTCTCCTTTCTTACTTATGAAGGCATTGTAGGGCTTTTACCATATATTTAATTATTTCTTTAAGATGTAGGATTTTCTGAAATTTGTATTTGGATGACGATAGTTACTATATATGTTGCACTATAAAAGTTTGTGTTATCTTTAGCATGTAATTATAGACAGGTTTGTCTTTGCTGTGTTGAAAGTGAGTCTACCAGCTCTTCCTCTGAAGCAAACGTCCCCTAACTCATGCAATGAATTTGCTGTCAAAGGTGAATCACTAGCCAGGCGTGGTATTTTAAAACCAGGTAATCCTGGAGATATACTACATTTTGTAGCTATTTCAAACCAAAAATGTTTTCATTATCTGAGCTCCAGTTGACTAAATGTGTATTGCAGCAGTCAACTTCCTACAATTCTGCATGTGAAATGGATTTCATAAATAACGTTTCTGTTCCAAGCTGTCTAATTTGTACATGAAGCCTAGCGAAGTAGGAATTAATCATGAACATTAACAAAAAAAAAAATCTCTCATTAGCTCTTTAAAGTCTTTGTGTTCAATCTATGAAAGTGTAGTACTGCTCAGGTTTTTTTTTTGTCATGAAAGTGTAAAGAAATACCACAGGGCTAATCGATGCCCCCTTTACCAAGGAACTGAAAAATAGTCTGCAACGTGTGCTTACAAATCGAAAACAACTGTTGTCTACCATGAATATATTTTTCATTACTTTCATATATGTGTTGCACCAAGGAAGGTATTTATCTTCTTAACGGCTAATTAGAAATTGGTCTGACTGAGTTTCAAAGTCCGAGAGAGTTTGAAATCTGGGTTTAACTCTTCAGCTGAATTTCATCACTTTTATCACTTCAACCAAAACCAGACTATTAATACTTTCTCACTTCTAGCCTCGTCAAAGTTTAGCGTGTTACCCTACAGCATTTCAAAGATTTTCATGTGCATAAAAAATTCCCTGCAACCAACGGAATTATTTAATGCACTTAAGATCATATACATGTTTAAGCTTGCTAAATCCAAGGATTATTTCTTTAATTCCTAAAGATTAAAACATCTTCTAACTTAATGTATATTATTAATTAGATAGCAGAAATAACAGAAGATGTATCAAGCTTTATTTTTTTTTTTAATTTTCAAGCTAAGATGTATTTTTGTGGCCATGTTCTATTGCTGTCACTTACATGCCTGTCATTTCCTAACAGTTCACTTCTGTCAAACTACTCACTGCTGGTTTGTGCAATTAGATTTTGATACAGCAAAATGATTTTTCCGTGACCAAAAAAACTCCTTGCATTTTAATAGGATCAACAAGTAGGCATGTTCTGTTTCATTTAGTCTCAAGCTAAGTCATTGTAAATGTTTTTGGTGCTTTCAGTATTAGTTTTTACAGATTTCTGATATGAGACATAGCTATAAGTGTTTGTGAGGAACAGCGGCCAGATGACTCCCCCTCATTTTAGTCGATGTTGTGAAATTGCCTACAACTCAGTGTGGCCTCAGTGCTACTGTAGGCACGTTAAAGATCAGCCTGACTTTTAAAAACAAAACTGCAACTCTTATCATGTTTTATTTTGAAGTAATAAACTCTTTTTTTTTTTTCCCCTTGCCCCCATGAGATTATTGCCGGCCAATAAATTCTTCCAAAAATAGCTCCATCTGTAGAAATCGGCTAAGGAGAGGCAGCATCAAAGGCACACAGGCAGTGAATGACCCACCAAGTCAGGCAGGTGGTGGAAATCCAGGTGAGCCTATCGTGCTTGGTAAAAATATCACATGGAGCACAGTAGGAAGGCTTGCTAAACTGTAAAACGTAGCATTAAGAAACTGGTAATAAATCTCTCTTCTGCCAATCTGCATTTCATTGGAAGCAGTCCTGGACTTGCTGGGAGATAGCTTGGATTGTCTCATTGGTTTCTTCTTTCTTGTGAATTTGATAAATCAATTGACACATCATATTTGGTAACAAGTGAACCATATTTCAAAGCCTGAAATGTTGCCTATGTGACATTTATAATTTGAAATCTGTTGTTACACAAGACTCGGAAGGCATTTGGTGTTGTATTTGGTAGTATCTATGCGTCACCCAAGTAACAGAAGAAATTATAATTTGTCTTCTTTCTTGCCATGGACTAAGTAGGACTGTTTTTGGACTGTGCAGATCCAAAATCAGGAACTACATTCAAAATACTTACAGGGAATTATTACAAATGGTGTCTTTCCCAGGACATGCGTTTGTTTGGGTACCTGGCTCCTGTGGGATGTTACCAGTAGGTTGCATCAGGCCAGTATGGAGTGGCTGGTGCTGGTTTCACTGCCATTCTGACACCCTACCATTGAAAGAGGGACTTGGAAAAGACAGCAAGGAAGCTTAGAAAGTTGTTACATTTAAAAACCAAAACCAAAACAGTACAGGAAAAGTAGTTCAACCTATTACAAAAAAGTGCTTAAAACCACTTGTGCTTGACTAAAGTAAATAAAGAGGACAAGTTAACGTAGGTGATGAGAGCCACAGCCCATGACAGCTCCCCGGACCACAGGAGCTGCTCCACTGATCTCACAGACCTGAGGCTCCTAAGGCTTTTCGTAAAGAGCCAGCGCAGGTACCCGAGCAGTGTCCGATCATTGCTCATGCTCTGGTTTCTCAAGGTGAACAAAACAACGATACTGGTGTTAAAGTGATAAACCTAGTCCAGTTCCTAGCCCAGTCAGAGCTGCACAGAACAGGTTGTTCCCTGCAAGTCGGAACAACACTGATAACATTTGGCAGGAGTAGCAAATACGCATTAATATTTGCATTATGATAACAGAGAGAGTCTATTTTGAGGTTTATATTTGATACTAATAATTCATCCTTGGTTTTGAGATGATTCCTGAAAGAAAGTATCTCTTTTCTGCAGTGAATGGTCTTTCTTGAGCTTCTCATTTTTAAAACAGAGAGCTTTTAGTAACTTTATTTTTACCATTTAAAATCCAGCAGTCTTATTGTACTAATGCTTAGGCTGCCAGGACTTTTTAGCACCAGAT
>KZ505802.1:649680-672343 GCA_002844005.1 Limosa lapponica baueri | reverse complement strand
CTTTATTTTTACCATTTAAAATCCAGCAGTCTTATTGTACTAATGCTTAGGCTGCCAGGACTTTTTAGCACCAGATTTTTTTCATTTGAAAGTAGTGAGGGTTTTTCGTTGTTTGTTTCTTCTTAATTCATATGCAACATTTAAGGAAAGCTTAATTAATCCCAGAATTCAGGGAGAGGGAGAGGAAACAGTGCTCAGCAATTGAGAATATAATTAGCTACATTTATACAGAAGTGATTGAATTACCTAAATCCCTTTTTTTAAAAAAAAAAAAAAAATCTGGTTTTGGATGAGTTTTGGGGCTAGGAAGGGAGCGGGGGCAGGCACAGGCTCTGTAAAAAAAACGGAGGGAGTAAAAATGCTTCAATAGATCTGGAAAACAGAAATATACCGAGCTACCTCTGTTTCTCTGTAGAGCTGAAGCACTGGTCTTACTCTTAAAAGTCTTCGGCAGAGTCAGAGTTTAAATTTCAGCTTAGGAGGTTTGCAAAGCTTAGAAAAGTCATGCAAGTCGAATCCTGTTCTCAAGGTGTAAACATAGGACTGGGCTGATCCTGGATACCAGCACTAGTCTTTTTACTGTTTTTTATTAAAATATTTTGTTACTTCTGCTGCAAATTAACATTGGTTTGAACATTTTCTCTCTTAAGTATTGTTCAGTCTTCCTCATTAAAAAAACATTTCCTCAATAATAATGGGTTCCATATGTAGATGTACTATGTATGTAAAATGATACGTATTAATATAAGTAATCACACATGAAAATGTGTTTTTATGCTTTTCACCATGTAATGACTCTTCCCGCTCCAGCCTTCTTCCCCCGAAACAAGCAGAACAACAAGAAAACCCATTGAAAGGAAATATGCAGTTTTAAATAATTTTCCAGATACCACGTTTTCCCAGTTCAACTGGAGCTGGCGAAGGAGGCAGACGGCCAGCAGAGATTGATCACTGACTATTCCAGGAACAGCTCGGCTTTCCGTGCAGCATGGTCCGTCCATACCACAGGCTTGCGTGCGCCTACCAGCGAGCCTCCTGAAAGGAAAACTGGTCACCATGTGCTTGGCTTCAAAAATGAGGGCAGGTCCCTCCTTCTTCAGCATCCTTTGGGCTGATGAGGAGGAGACTCGCTCAGGTGCTTACGGCTGAGCGCTTGCTTGAGTGTTCTGCTGAACTGCAAGGTTGTGGTGAGGGGGAAAGACTTTACAGTACTGTGCACACCATCGCAGAAACATATGGGGAAAGCATTTCTTAAAAAGAAGAAAAACAAAGCCCCTTTCCTTTTTAGAGGGTTACAACAGTATTCCAACATTTGCCTGTAGAAATAATACCCAACCTCCATTGCATAAAAAAAAAGAGCTCTAAAAAGCCAAGCCACCTTATGAAATCTCTAATTTTTTTTGTCTTTTGTGTATGATTTTAACAAAAGGAAGATTTCCATGTGTTCTGTTTAAGTCTTGTAATGTGATGCAATCAGTCGGTTCAGCCGATGAGACGTTCTGCAAATATCCTGCAGCAGATGAGCTTGCTGGCTTCTGTGGGGCGGACGGTGTAGGGAGGGGAGGCGGGGGAGAGCTACAGGCATTCTTCACTCCTGGCACTTACATGTGCAACACCACTTAAAAGATTACCAGAACCATTTCCCAAAGCAAAAGGGACACATCAGATTTTTCTTCAACCTGGAGGTTCATGACAAATTAAAAAAAAAGTCCTGAAGAAGATGAAGTAGTACACGACGTGGCTGTCTCATTACTTACATAGCAAAAAAAAATGCAGTTATCAATTTTACTTTTATAAATTTTGCTTTAGACTTTCTTCTGGTAAAAAATTATTTAGAAACATTAAATTAAATAATTTATTTAGTTTTGTGTCATTGACTTAGGATGAACCTAAAATTAGAGGGAGTTTGGTTTTCTGGAACAGGCAGAGAATAAAAAATTTTTTACATTATAAATAGAATTCAGAATGTTTCAACTTGAAAAGATTTGAAGTACTTCAATTCAAAATTACTTTTTCAAAATTCCCTTTCAATTTTGTTGCTAAGTGTAATGGGTGAGGTTGAATTTGACCCTTTGGTTATTTGGCTTTGGATTAAATGATATATTCTGCTTGGGAAATATTCTATCCTCTGTTCAGTGGAAAGCTTTTACAATTCTGCTTTTGGATGAACCTAAAATTAGAGGGAGTTTGGTTTTCTGGAACAGGCAGAGAATAAAAAAGAGTTGTTTGGGGTGGTTTTTTTTTTTTGTATGTGTTGATAGATGGCACTTTTACTTCAGCATCAGCATCCTTTTTCAACTCTTTTCCTGCTGCACTTAATAGTACTTTTGCTGAGACAACTGAGCAGACCAGGTAGCACTAGTAGTCTGCAGGATACACTTTCGCATGGACCCATGTGTTTATGTTTTTATATTTATATTGACTCCACGCTTGAAAGATAATGCTTTCTCTCTCAGGTGGAAATGGTACAGTTGTAGGAAATGGGTGTTAGAAAGCCTATAGAGGAATATTTAGTTGATCTGTATCTTAAAACGTATTCTGTTTTGAAAATGTATTTAAATGATTGTATGATTATACATAGTTGTGGGTGACTAATCTAGTCTATTGCTGCAGGTCATGGGAATAGTCATAAAAAGTATTTATTCTGAACGTGAACCCGGATGCATGCTTTCCCAACATGTTTCCCATATGGTCCGTAAGTAAACAGTAAATCAGATAGAGAAGAATTGAGGAAAGAGAAGAAGTGGTAAGCGGGGATTCTGCAGCATTAAAACTGCAGCCCTGTGTGGTTTGAAGCTGTAACTTGTTTTCTCTCAGAAGCAAAGAAAAGAAAGAATTAGTCTAAGTGGAAGAAAGATGTTCTGCAGACCTAGGAACCCACTGAGGTACAGGCACTGACAAAAACCATAATTCAGGTCTTTGTGAGAAAAGCATTGTTGGAAGTGCGGGGGAAGCTGGTCACCTCAAGAAATGGTGTGCCGTTTGCTCACCTATGCTTAGTGCGGCAGCAGGGGCTGGCGCTTCTCTGCAGACTTCAGCCGGCACACTCTTTTCCTAAAACTGAAGGGGTTTTAGGAAATTGCTCATTGCGTTTCAACAACTCGCCATTCCCATCGTTATTGACCTTACCTGGCTGTACCTCACAAGGTGTATCCCCATCAGACGTGTGGTTCTGCGCTTGGTCCTCACTGCTCGCGTGGGACAGTCTGAACCAGGGAGACGGGGACATTGCAGATGGTCTCTGTTGGGGGTGGATAAGGGGTCTCAGCTGTGAAGACTACCAAAATGCATTTTATATTGCAGCTAGAGAGCACACAATAACTCCTGAGTTACAAACTTTGTACACTGGCTGTATGAGTGGGAGGGTACGAGTTGTGCTTGGCAGAAGAAACCATATTTTGATGCTGTCGCTTCAATCTCTACTCATTTGTTTGCTCTGTGTTTATCTGTTTTACCTGACTTACCTTTAATTCCAGCTGGGGAATCAGTCCCAAGTCTCTGCAGTGTTGTTCCTCAGTACTTGTAGCCTAAGCAGTTTTTCCTCTAGCCGCTAAGACCATTTCTTAGTCACTGGAAGGGGCCGTTTTGTCGCTCTGGTATCTTAGGCTGGGAAATTTGCTCTTGGATGCAGCTTACACAGGCTTTCCATGCCCTGCAATCCCTCTGATTTTCCTAATGTCCTTGCCTTCTTTCATGGGCTAGAGAAAGTACATGCGTTCTGTGGGAAATGATTGGGAGATTAGAGAGAAGAAGTTGGTTTCAGTCCAAAGGGTGGTGATATATATTAGCACAGTTTATAAGATAAAGCCAAATCTCTATTCTCTGTTACCTCGTGAGACTTCAGCCTAGGGCTAAATGCAGCCACAGACGAATGCTCTTTCTTGTACTGCTAAGGGCACGTCAATGTGAGGAAGTTATCCTGGAACGAGATAGGGTGTGAATGTAAATGCAGTAGCTGTTCCAGCATAACATCCTGTGGAGACAAGGTCTTGGTGAAGTGACTAAAAGCGATGGAACGACTTCAGTGCAAGCTGAGGACACTGAGCTCCCCCCTGTGCCCCCCCCGGCCCCAGCAGCCAGATGGGCTGAACACCATCTCCCTGGCCTCTTTTTTCGGTGGGCATCCGGTATCTAACTGTTGTTGCACTGGCTGCTTTTCCTGTCAATGTCACTTGTGGAAATTGTGATTTACTGCTTATTTTATCAGTTGTCAGAATGAGGTCCAGGGTGATGGCCAAGAGTGTTGCTATAGGTAACTCGTGAACACAAACCATAGTTTAACACCCAGCATGTGAATGATGGGGGATATTTTAGCTCTGCCATCTCTTACTGGTTTTTGTCATTTCTACAGATTATAACCCAGGCTTTGATCATCTCTGCAGGTATCTAAGGTCTGTTGCTCTTGAAGTGACGCAAAGGGAAAACTGCTGCAAGGAAAAAATGTATACTTGCACCTCTCTTTCAGAAAAAATTAAAATGTTAATGCACTGTTTGCAGTGTTGGAGAGGTATATGTATGTGTGCACACACTTCACATGGTATTCTGGGCGTTAAAAATCACCCTTTTTTATGTTTGTGAGGTTGCTACACCAGTTTCTAGGCCTATGCAATGTGATTCAGTTGTTACCTGTTCTTTATGGTCTGCTGAAAATTAGTGTTTATTTTTAAAGTGCCTTTTTCCAGATTAAATAGAGCATTAATTAGTCAGTGTGAGGAACAGAGTGCATTATTCTACCGCAGCTTTCCATCATGTCAAAAACTCATTACCAGATGTAGAGATCATAAACAAACACACATGGCTGCTGCATGTAAATCTTCTGCAGGATAAATTACTGCTGATCTCTTCTGATTAGATCGCTTTGTCTTCCAGCTCATTAATACACTTTCAGCCATGGAGGATATTTAGGTGCTAATAACTCACCAAGCAATATACAGGAGAGCACTAACTTTCCATGTTTGTTAAACATATTTCAATCTGGATTTTTTGCCCATGGTCTAGGCTACTCTTTTTTCTAATCTTGAAAGAGTAGTTGCATAGTCAAAATCTTCATTCAGAATTGGTATTTGCTTCTGTAAGGTCTCTAGTGGGATATGCAAATAGTCTTCCCAAAGCCACACAGAGATGATGCTACAGGAATCAATCTGAAATTATTTGGCCAAAGTCTTTGCTGGTACAATCCCCAGGGGAGTTACGCCAGCAGTAAATTGACCCAAGGACAAATAAACCTAATGAAAGCTGGGAATTGCTAATTTAGGACCCGATCCTGCCTGTTACCAAGGAATTAAATCCAACTGCAGTAATTCCCATGGCAGTCCCTGGGACTGGTCCCTGCTGTGTGAGGTACCCCAGCAGCTGCCTCTGTACCCCTCCACTACCCATGGGCAGAACACACGCAGGGACCAGCTCCAGGAAAGGGGATGTCCTGATGCTGCTGGAGTTGGGCACATTAGGCTTGCACACGCTGTCCCTGCATCCCCACCACATTCTTTCGTGCCTGTTTCAAGTACCTATTTATGCTTGTTCAGCTTTGCATCAGGGTTCTTTTGCTCCTCAGCACGTGCCTCCTTACAAGGAGAAGACACATTAGCGGTAATATCCCGTGCTTAAATAGTAAATGATTGTGGCAGACGGTAATAACCTCAAAGTCACTGTAGATTATAGCAGGTTTTGTTATTTCCAGTAGGTAGATGATAAATTTTTAAATAAGAATGAGTACCTTTATAAAGATGACCCACAGGCATGGACATTGCTATACAGGATCTAATGAACTGGAGTCTGTCCTGGGGAGCTGGTCCATGAAGTTTAGGACGTGAATGAGCACTGATCCCAGGAAGACATCCCAGGTGTCAGCAGAGCTTGCTAGGTCATGAAAAATTACAGCTGTGGCAGAGGCAAGACCTGTAATCCTATATTCACTCCCTTAGAAAAGGGATAGTCAAATGGCCGACTCCTGTTTGGAGCGACTTTTACGTAACCGTGCCAGGGTCTCCAGTGCATCCTGTCTCCTGCGCTCCAGCAGAAGAGCCCATATTTCTCACCCACTCTCCCAGCCTCTCCGAGAGTGCCGGCTGTACTCTGCCTGAGCTGCCCACCACAGATTCCTGCCCAGCAGCTTTACCAAAATTATCCAGCAGGGATGAATAGCCTCGTACCACACCTTCACTTTTCTCCCTCTTTTCCTTTTACTGGAAACATTGGTATCTAAAAAATAGCTAGAAATCCTTAGTGACTAACTGTTTTATTGCCTGCTCCCTCCTTGTTATTGTGGCTCTCCGTGGAAGCCCCTGGCTTTTTGTGTCGGGTATTTAACAAGTGTAGATGTGAACTGCAGCCGGTTTACACCTTGGGAAAAGAAGATTTGGGTGACTGTGAAAATGAAGAATGGTAGTTGGTAGAAAATCCTCATGTCAAATGCATACCATATGGCAGTTTGGGAACCCAGGATACCTCTACTTCTGATAGGTGCTTTGCACATAATAACCTGGCTCTAACTAGTTTAACTATATAATGTTGATGCAGAGTTCAAGATAGAAAGCACCAAAGAAATGCGACACACTGGTATTAATCACAACTATTTTCTGTTACCAGTGCACAGATTTTAGCGTGCATAAATTAATTGACTGAATTCTGCATTAGAAACTCCCTCTAGTTCTAACAATGGTATTACTGAATCCAAAGTTTTGCAGAACCAGTAAGTACCATCACCTTAAAGTTGAAAAATGTCTTGTTTGCTGATTGAATGTGTTCTGCTCATTGATTTATAGCTGCCATTTAGCTTCCAATTATTAAAAGCAGATAAGCATTTTGAAACATATTTAAGCATGTGCTTTACTTTAGTCGTGTTTACTGACATCGTGGGACGTGAAGCAGATGCATGCGCACTTTCAGGGATGCTTTCTTGAAAAAAGGAGAGAGGAAAAGAGAGAGAAGTCTCTCCTTCCCGTTTTGGCTCTCCCCTTTTATTGTGTGTCTGGTTTTGTTTAAATTCAAGGATGGCAAACAACCACATTCTGTGAAAACTTCCTACTTCTTCTCATCCTTCATTATGGTTTGTTTTTTCCTTCTTGTTACTGATATTTGGAAACCTGCAGAGACAAAGTGATGTGAAACTCAGAGGTCTTTACAGAAGAGTTTATTCTAGTAGTGTTTGTATAAAGCCCTGTGGTCCCACTAAAGTCCCCTAGTTCCTTTGCTTGGTTTGCTTTTTTAAACACAGCCTTAGCATGGGCTAATGGTTCATTTGCTGGGAGGCTGTCGGGGGCGAGGTGGGAGAATCTCCCAGCTCACGACAATTGATTGAATCGCCTCTTTATACTAAAATAGTGTTCCTGAAGCCTGTTCTAATCTTTTATAGCTCTCATGAAATATACACATACTTGTTGGTAAATTACAGGTCTGTAAACTCAGTAAACGTGGTGGTTCTTCTGAATCAAGCGTGCTTAATGTTCAAATGAATTTGTATCCTGAGATTTAAATGGCAGTAGCACTCATTACCTACTTTAAATCTAAAATAACTCTACAAAATTAGAGTGTATATGCAGACTGTACTTTTTAAAAGGGAAAGAAATGGATAGTGTTTTTGTTTGGGGATTTACTTTTTTTTTATTTTTTAAGCAGTGAAGCATTTCCTGATGTGTTTGCAACAGCTAGGCAGGATGTTTGTTGAATGCGCATGTATATGTAACTGTTACGTGGCTGTCCCTGCTTTGCCAGCTATGCAGTTAGTGTTGTGACAGGCCAAACTGCTGCTAAATGACAGTGCTTCCCCTGTCTAAGTTTAAGGGCCATTTGCATTGCATCTAGAATATTCTGTACCTTTTAAAGATGAGGAGAAGAAGATTTTGTAAATAGCCAAGGATGTACAAAGTTATAGCATTAACAGCTGAATGTCACATCTTTTTCTCTCCATCAAAGTTTGGGTTATGCAAATAGGGTTATGTTGACCCTAATTATGAAGTCCAGTGCTGATCTCAGCTTTCAAACCCACTCTTCTATGTGCAAAAATGTCAGCGTAAACTCTTGTTGAAACCATGTAAACTCAATCAGGATCTTCTTTTAATAGAGAAATCACATTACGAAATACATCTGTTCTCAATAGTTTTAAGAAATGCCTTGTGGCAGTTAAAGCAGTCGCTTGCTTAGAAAATAATACCAGGTATATATCTAGCACATTTTTACTGTTTTTTTCCCTTCTAGATATGTACTGTGTTAAAGAGGAGGATCAGCAGTCCATCAATAGTACATAAATTAAGAAGTCCCTTAGTGGTTGACTTAATAATCTAAGTATTAGCTAAAGTAGAACTGGAAAGTAGCATGTACATTTACTGCATAGCTGACTTGCTGTAAGGTTGTCAGGCAGTACTTATTTATAAGTCTTGCAAACTGAAAAAAAAACCTGATAAGATTACTGTGACATGACAAATGCTGGCTATAAATAGATTTTTGACTTCCTGCTCATCTCTTCTTCCTCCTGCCCTTCGTACTCCACTCCAGCATAACAGCCTGCTAGGGCTGTGCAGCTCCCCCAGGTGAAGGTCAGCTCTTGATATATTTTTGATCATCATGTAAAGTTCTCCTGTTAGAATGTGGTCCCTGTTTTAACCTCTTTGCAGATTCCCCCGATTATCCCAAATCACTTTCATATGGAGCTGAGGTTAAGCTTTATTTCTCTTGGCTTGTTCCTTCTGTAGCAGACACTTCCTCTTCACTTTGAAAGGACAAAGCGATGTTCAGCTGCCTGGGCCTGCGCCCAGCATTTGATTTATACATTATTTAATTTCCTTTAGAAAATTGGAAGCAGAACTTTAGGAGTGGAAGTCAGTCCTTTTCATTTGTTTAAGGATCTTTTAGGGCTAATATAATCATCGATAGTAGATGTCAGCATGGTTAGGGTGACTTAAGGTAAAGCAAAGAAAATTGAATACCAGGGGAAATTCTTCTGCAGTGCAGAGGGTGCCAAGATTTATAGCCGTGTACAACATCTGTGGGTTATGAATTGTGGCATTAAAAAATGAAAATGGAAAATCATCAGGTTTTTGAGTGACATGTTGAAGACACCTGCCTTCCCTTACTGCACAGCAGGCTGGGGCAAGAAAGGTTTGCACTCTTTGTGTTACATTTGCAATCCTTTCTTGGACTGCAGTGCTCTCTGGAACTTAATTCAACCAACTAACTAATTCTGCAGAAATTCTTCAGTTAGTCCGGAGGTTTTCATTTGGGCTGACTCTGCATTCACTTCTGCAATTAGGTCTGCACATGCCGTGAAGTGACTGCCAAGGCAATTTGAAAATTTCTCATGCAGTAGAGTCAGGAAATTAAAAATTAACTCTGGAAAGGACATCATATAATATTTGGCAGTGTGGTTTGAATACTTTGTCCACTGAGGGGTGGAAGGTCCTCCTCTTACCAAAAAAAAAAAAAGAGTATGAACGTTGAAATATTTCTTCTGTGGGATTTTGAATGATCCACAGCTGAGGGAGCTATCGGAAGGGGAAAGGCCTGTGGCGTACATGTGCTTATGGATACAATATGACTTGCTTGCGGCCTTTAATTTAGAAAATAGCAATTAATGATGTAGAGTGAGAGTCCCACGTTGTTTCAGGGCTCTCTGGTGTTACAGTTGCTGTTCCTGACATGGTTGTGTGGGGGGAAAAGGACTTCAGTGCTGGAGCATCGCTGTGATGCTGCACCCTTTGCCAAGTCTCTTAGAGTTACGGTATTTGATTTGTAAGTCATTACCCCACTTGAGAAGTAGGAGATGCACATTACAGCACAAGCAAAGCTTTCTGAATTACAGCTGTGCTCTGCAACCCACACTTTCTGATGCAGCCAGTGATCACTCAGATGAGGCACTTCCTGGGTACCCTTTCGGCTAAAACAAGCACCTTCACGAATTCGGGCTGCTGAGGTAACAGTTGTGTGATGTCACACAAATGAAAGGCAGCTTCCCCATGATATTTCATGTGTTTAAAACTTGCTTGTACCATACAAAGCAGACAACTGACATCACAAAGTTTTCCAGATACCATGAAAAGTATTAAATTTGATATTAAGTAGGAAATGTAAAGAATATCTCCTGATCTTTACAGTACCGAATAATTACAAATTTGTTTTTTGGTTCAGTGTGGAAACCAGTGCTTCTGTGGTAGCATCCTGTATGTGCTGTCTTCATTCTTTTGATCATCTTTTACTATGTTTGGAGAGGGACTAAGATACTTGCTGCCCCAGTCTGTGCACCTAACATAAAATGAGTAAATATAATACACTGGAAAGTGGAAAGCTCATGCTTTCTCATGCACATAGGCGATTCCCAAGCAAATCTTAGGAACACACATCTTGACAAGGGGCTGGGGACAATACCAGTTGTAGAAATCTATGCTAGGAAGACAGAGAAGCATGAATTAAAAACAGTGTCAACGTTGCCGACTAATTAAGGTGTCCTTTATTTTCTGCCTCTTCCACTCACAGCCACTTGGAATGTGCTATTAGATGCTGTCATCCTTAGCATCCTCCTCTACTCTTCCGTGCCATGCAAAGTAGACTCCTAGGTCATTTCTGAGCCTGCTAGATAGGCTAGAATGGCACTAAGGAGAGCAGTTGTTCTTTATTGTGTAATTAGATAACTTGGCTGTACAATTCAGCTAGTAGTAGTAAAATATTTATGGAAATTCATTAGAAGGCATACATGTGCTGCAAGCTCTGTCAAGTGCATCCACAACGCTGTGGGTAGGAGGAGCAGATGATCTTTTCCTGTGCATTCACCCAGCTTCCCCCAAAGAAGACTGCTAGATATTTTGAAGATCCAGGCTTGCATATTTGTTGTACAGAGGCTTGCAGTACAGGCTAAAACTACTTTCTGTTCTTACTCTTCAGGCTATAGATTTGAGGGCTGGCTAGGATCTATATAACCCACAGTACTGGGTTTTTTTGTTCTCGTTTTCTCCTTCTTCCCTTCTGCCAAAAGCCCTCCCAGCCCATAGTTCCTGTCTGTCTTTTCCCATTGCTCTCCATAATCATACAATCAGAATGGTTTGGGTTGGATGGTTGTTCCCTTCATCTTTCTTTCCTCCTTTGTGTAGCTGTTTGCACAAAGAGAGCTGATAAAATTCCTTTCTCTAGTGGTGGAAACTGGGGGGAACAGATTCTTTTCTCTGGCAGAGGTTACGCTTTGGTAGGTAAGCCAGCCACAGTTATGGTCCTACAGAAAACCTTACCGTAACTTCAATTTGTAACTGCCCCTCAAACGTGGCACCTTGGGAGCACTTCAGTTGCACAGGCCAGTCCTGTTGCTGGTTGTACTAACATTTCTTAATGGCTTTTGAGGCTTTTTTTAGCTGTGGTCCTTAGTTCTGTTCTAGTTGACCTTTCTCAGCTCCTCCCTTGATCTCAGCCTGTGCCATGGTGTCAGATGCTATCCTGGCAAACCTTCCTGCTGCCAGGAAAGGTGGGAGACCCCTGGCATTATCTCAATGGCTGTGAAAACAGTAATACCCTATGCGACAGAATCTACAGATGGCCTTCCTCAAATGTTAAGCACCTACCTAACGGGTGTGACCACTCTCACCTTCCTCTGTCACTGCTGGGAAAGGGTACATGCCTCTGCAGGGTTTGGGTTGCCCGAGGGACCTTCTGGGGGCTTGTGGATTTGTGCCTTCTGTGTAGAGGGCCCAGAGCTACTGGGCTTTGATGTAAGCACAAAGGCAAGGGCTTGAAGTGTGGAACTTTGAATGTAGAGCGCTGTGGCCAAGGACAGCAAATGTCACAGAGCTTTAGGGGGATCCTCATGGCTGAACACTATTAAGCATAAATTTCATAAATTTCTGGCCTTAAATTGTTTGTGTATCGTGCTAGTCTGCAACTTCTAAGAAGTTAAAATGCTATTAAAATTAAAAAACAAGCTGCATACAACCCGGAGGAAAGGGAAGGGAGACTCCTCTGCTTCCTCCTATGCATATTTGCAAAAATGTTGAGGATAACTTTTGAATCTAAAACATCTTTGCTAAGTGAAGAGGAATGCAAATGACCCATTTTCTAAGTCTTCATAGTGCTGGAAATTTGCATTACATTGTCTTGCCGAGACAAGGAAGGAGGGGGAGAAAACCCAAGAGACCAAGGAGATTTTCGCAATAACATGGCACAAAGTGAGGATTTTACAAGTAAGAAAGAGAAGAAATGGAGGAATTTGCTAAATTAGATCGGTTATCCATGGAGTAGCAGATCCAGAACACTGAAGTGATTTTCAGACACAACATGGATTCCATTTTCTCAGCTGCAGAAGTGCACTCAAATGAGAAGTTTTCCTGTTAACAATGCAAAAGCAGATGCCTTGTTAATCTGGTCACTCATAACTTTTCACTGAAGGTAAGTGACAGCTCTCATTACAGGTTCTTACATTTCAGCATTTTACCTTATGCTGCCTCATTCTGTTCTTCGGCTCATTCCCAGAGCGATGGGGGCCAACTATACTGGTGACAAGCTGCTCCTCTTGAGAGGGAGCTGGTCCTTGGGGATAGTGCTGTGAATCCCTCACGGTGCGCACTTGGTGATTCACCGGACTGGGTAATTTTGGACCAGAAGCAGTGTGTCGCATTTACCTATGAACTTCATACGGTAGACACAACAGTGGTACATCTGAGGTGTATTGTTCGAGGCTTTCATTGAAACTAAAAGTGGTTAGCAGATATGCTGTTAGTGACAGTATAATTGTATTAATTGCTTTATGACTGAATAACTCAAGATACTGGAGTTTTTTTAAGCACGCAGCTATTAAAACCTGATTGCGGGGTGTCAAGTCAGAACACTGAAGTGCTTATGGGAAACGTGGGGGCTGCCCACCTGAAAGTGCCACTTGCAAGGCTGCCTGCACTGGTGAATGTCTCTCTATATATGCCAGACATATATTTTTCTTAATTAGATGCATCATGCATCTAATGCATTGGCTTCAGAATTAGCAGATGAATGAAAGAAGTTGCACAAGTGAAAGCACTTGTACATAGGTTCAGTATGTCGCTAAGCTTCGGTGTGCTTTAAACCCACTTTCTGCTGCAGTCTTGTCCTCTACCTGGCTTGCCAGCCTCCCTGCCTGCATCCTGGGTGAGCCAGTTCAGGGTGCTAAACCAGCAAACTCTGCTCTCTTCTGTGTTGCTGGAATAGGTTCCTGCTGGTTGGCACTCGAACAGGCTCATCGAGGGGCCAGATCAAAAAGAAGTGGTGACCAGTGCATCACTGGTTTAAACTGACTGTTGGGAAGCACAGGTCACACTGTCATGTCTGTCTCACTGCCATTTTATTGACTTCTGTTTCATTAAAATATACCCCTTACATAAATCCTTAACTCAAGGCAATTGTTGGTACATCACTTTTCTTGTTTCATAAATTTCTATCATTCATTGTGTGTGTTTTCTTGCTATAATTGCTCCTTTTCTTTTCTTGCACAAGCAAAATTTGCATTACAGCTTACTTTAAGTCTTTTATCAGTCTTTTTGCTTCCTCCTTAAGGAGTAATAACTGTACACAGAGGCATCTAGCTCTTGCTGACAGCATTGCTTTCTAGGTCTGACAGTCGTCCCAGCCATATTCTGTCTCTCTGGAATGCAGGCATGCAGTAGCCCTCCTCCCTGATTTTCTTGGGAAACATGAGCAGCTGGTTGTCATGGGAAGCTCCAAGAGGTAAACTTAGAAACAGCCCAAAATTCCTCTAGCATTCTGCTGAGGAACTAGGTACTTCACAGGAGACACCTCGCACCTTCCAGGAGCTGAGAACCCAATAAATGAAAAAGCAAGAGAGCTTCCATTAAAGACATTATTCGTCTTACAATCTAAAGGCCC
Source organism: Limosa lapponica baueri (assembly GCA_002844005.1). Lineage (NCBI taxonomy): Eukaryota > Metazoa > Chordata > Aves > Charadriiformes > Scolopacidae > Limosa > Limosa lapponica. The sequence continues at coordinate 658,516 of KZ505802.1, read as the reverse complement.
AACACAACAAATGTCTTTTTCACTCCCTGCCTCAACTCAGGATGTCTCTGCATGTGTAAATAACAATATAGAGACCCAGAAAGTACATATCTCTCTTATTATTGTAGAATTTGTATGCTTTCTATCCAAACTAATAGAAACATTAAGGCTCCAGAAGATTTGCTAGACTTTCTGGCTGTTATTTCTAACTGAATTGGTTTGCTTTTACTATATTGTATTATGATATCTCGTACGTAGGTAACTACAAATGCAGTTGCTATTAACCTGCTATGCAAGATCCAAATCAATATTTGCCATAGCTCCAAAGATAGGATGAAAGGAAGAGTTTTAAAAACAAAAACCATGGAAAAAGAATTTTTTGCTTTCCTTTTTGCTGTGTAGATTCAAAAGTTTAGGGCTCTAGCATTCTTTTAATGGTGATATAATGTAAAAGAAATGCTGCTGGAGCTGAAAGGAGTTGAAAGACAGCTCTAGACTGGCTGTGCTCTACTGACGAAAAAAATAAATATTTTTAGGGAAGGGAGGGCACTTTTCTCAATTCCTTTTGTAGAATTGCTTTTATTTGCTTTGTTTTGATAGGAGTCTAAGGCCTCTGCAACTCTCCCAGGTTAAACCTGAGAAAGGAATTACTGGTTTGAGAAGCAAAGGCTTGAATTATTTTTCAGTGCAAGAAATATGGAATATGCTGAATGTGTCGCCCAACCTCGTATCTCTCTGCCTCAAAATCTGAAAAGCAAGCAAGCAAACGCAGAAACTGCTTAACACCTACACTGTTATAGGTTACATAAGGTAGAAGCTGCCAAATCTGTTTCATAGTTTTTTTCTTTTGTTTTGCTTTTCTAGAGAGAAACTCATGACAGCTACAGTTCATGATGTCCTCCAAGCCTTCTAGTTTAAAATTTTTAGTTGCATAATTCAATCTGTCTCGCTAGCGGCGTTCAGCAAAATAGCATTGGCTCTATGTACAGGTCCTCTGTAGAAACAGCATACTGTGAGCGAGAACACAATATTCTGTTAATTACTTTTAATTAAAATGAGCGCGTACACACACACACATACATATAGAAAGACTCTGTTTTTCTAGTGGCTTGGCTTCCTTTTCCTCATTGAAGGAAAGAAGTTAAACTTTCTCATTAAATGTTTATATAAAAATGAAATAATTCTGAGGTTAACCAGAAATGCAGCTTAATCTTGTATAGAAACATGTGTGTGATTTTTTTTTTATTTATTTTTTTTAGTTGCACAAATATAGCTGAAACTTGAAGTTGGCAGAGAGTGCTGTTTAAAAATATTTAGTCCTAGCATGTAAAAACTCGTTTTGTTACGGAATTCCTTTGTGAAAGGTGCAGCTATGCCATGTCTCTGCCAAAGTGATGGGAGCCATATCGACAGAACGCGTTTTGGAAAATAGCTGCGTTTTGGGCTTGTAGTTACAAAAGTTAAATTGGAATTTACATGTTTTATATATTGCTTGGAAGGATACCACATCTAGTAATATTTTTTAAGAGAGTGGAAAGAAGAAAAAAGAAGGCTTGCAGATGGAGTCAAAGCTTCGCTCTGTTAGAACATGTCGGGATGAGCAGAGGTATGTGTGATGACACTTAGCATGTACCACTGAAGGCTCTGGTTTATTCTCTTTAGCTGTCATCATGTGCTATAGTTATGATACATATGCTTAATTTTGGCTACATACCTCATCTTTCCCTTCTCTTCTCTGGGCGTGTTTAAGCTTTATAGAATAATAAGAGCTACTGATACATGTGATACTGTCTGCCGCCCAGGCACAACCTGTGCTCAGGTTTTAGTACTGTAAGAGCAGTTAAACGCAGCATATTTTGGTCACTGCTGTCTCGTTAATTGTTGCCACGGTGCCATTGTCCCACAAGAGCCACTGGCCAGTTGTCTGGCTCATCCCTTGACTGTCATGCCAGGCTCTGTAGCACCGGGTGACCGCAGCAGGTAGATGAGGTGAATCTGAAGCTTGGCCCTCCTGGCTGAGACCGGGAGGAGAGGGCAGAAGGAGGACTCGGTCTCTGCTGTGGCCCCCTAAGGCAACAGTGGCCACCATGGAAAGAGCTGAATGGGAACCATCGTCGTGGTCAGACCAGATGTATTCAGGTGGCACGACCGCTTTCTGTCCCAGTGCAGCACCTCCGGTAGGCTGTGGACACCCACGTGCATGGTCACATGCACACCAATCTGCAAAAGTGCACAAATAAACAAACTGTAGATTACATAGTGAAGATTTGGGCCAGTCTGTACTGAACTAAGGTCACTTACAGACATCATTAAAGGAGCTGGTTTTGTTCAATTACATTTCCGTAACAACTTCTCATAAAAGAAATCGGGAATAGCAGAGATTGTTTGCTCAGCCTGTTGGATCAGAGACACGAGGTACACATGATACCTCTCCTTTTTATTTAAGAATTGCAAAGGTGCTGCTTCATCACTACAGACCTGTTTTAAAGTAGACTATTCAAAGTCTGCTCATCTTGAATGCCTCCTCAATAAACAAGGAAGAAGTACTCTATCTTTTTATAAAAAGTAATATTTAGTGGTAGGATACCATTGCAGAGGATGGCTGCAATGCGAATAGGAACTCATCTGTTCCAAGGCGGTGTTCATGAATACAGAACCGTAACAGACACATGCACTTCAACTTGAGGAAAACTAATAACATTTTAAAACATAGTTGCTTAGAGATCACAGAGGCCTCTGTCTCCCTGAGGCACTTGTGTGGCCTGTGAGTGCCTTGCACACTTTAGTTAGGACAGTTTTATAGAGCAACAATCATATATTAAGTAAATTCACTGCAAAGCTCCAGTGGTAGGTACAGTACATGGATCTGACGAATGAATGGATACTGTATGAAAAGCATTACACTAATATACTTTATCATTTTCTGATTAGAGTAGATTATTTTCCATTTTCAAAATGCCCAAATGTATAATCTGTCCTATTTAAATCTACAGATTAGAATAGATTAGAATAGAATTGCGTGGATGAAGAGATACACATACAGGGATGTTTCTTTGTCTTTTAAAGATTAGATCAAAACTTACTGCGGGGTGATCATTTATTTCATAGTATTGGAAACTTTTCCTCCTACACAGAACAAGATTTGTAGTGGTCTGTAAAAATGTGTTTTCTCAGAGTAGAGAAAAAATGCATGTTATCTTGTATTTTCCCATTTTATCTGCTTTATATGTGAAACAGGAAAGTTGAAGCACAAAAGAAGTGCTAAATTTAAGCCTTTTTGAAATACATCAGAAACTTCACCTCTCACCAGTTGAGTCATTTTAAAGGAAAAATGTTTTTTGTGACATCTTAAAACAGCATTTTTCCCTTTAAAAGTAGCACGTTGTACAAAAGCATTATCTAGGGCACGTCTCCCCAGCCCAGCCAGCATCGTGCTGGGGTACCCGAGGCAGTTCAGATGCGGTGTGGGGATGCTCAGAGAGGGTAAGCGAGCGCAGGTCGCGACGAGGTGATCCAGCAGCTCTCTGCGACTGGAGGAAGGGGCACTTGCCGTGCTCTCCACCCTTCCCATGCTGACCGGGGCTTGTCAAATCCCTCCTGTGAGCCCGGTTCAATACCCCAGTGGCAAGCTAAGGCTTTTTTTATTTTTCTGGATTAGTTTTCTGATGGTCTGGTGCATTGAATCAGTTAATGAAAGGGCCAGCTGAGTGCCGGAGCCAGCACAAGAGAGGTGGGAGCCCGCAGCCGGCAGCGGGTGGTGCCTGCACAAAGGAGAAGGGGGGAAAGAGGGGCCACAGCATCCCACACTTTGAGTGGGAGCGACCTCCTGGGGGTGGCAAAAACCTTGAGGTATTTCCCATCTCTGCCCAGCACTGCACTGGTCCTTGTACAAATCCCTTGTGGAAAGTTGAATTTAAGTAAATTTGAGAATACAGTCAGCAACCTGTCCCTGCTACTCCCTTTTAGCCTCTCTGCTTACGATGCATCACCTCCTGATTTGTTTTCTCTTCTCACTTTGTGGAAAGGCATCCATGCCCACCTCTTTCCTCAATCCAAGTAATGGTCCTGTGTCCTGAGAGCTTTCCAACTTCCCTGGTTTTGTGGGGATAAGGCTATTGCTCTCCATAGGGCAGCTCCTGATGCAAGGGCAAGGGGAGATGCCTGACACAGGTAGGAATTTGCCTGGGTGAGAAACAAATGTTCTGACCCAGGAGTTATTCATGTCTTTTTAAAATGCCATGCATGAACCTTTTCTCTCCCCTTAACAGAGCAGGAAAGAGAACTCCCCAAACCCATACACAGTCTGCCTTTGAGGCCGCCAGCAGGCGTGCACCGCACGGGCGCACAGCCTCGCAGGTAGTTTTCATCCAGGAAGCGCCACAATTTGCCCTATTCACAAACCGCAGGGTACTATTCTGTTTCCAGGCTCCTAATCCCTCTTACACACAATCCCTTACAACTTTAACTGGCGGGGTGGAGGAGCAAGTTAAAAAGGAAGGAAAAAGGAAAATGAAACACAATGTACAGCCAGCCAGAGGCTGCCAGTTACTACGCACACAATTGACACCAGCTGCAGCCCAATTAAACCCGACATTCACAGGTGTTCCCAACAGACTCTGCACTAACAAAACCACTTTCTTGAAAATACCTAAGGCTTTAACACAGAAGCTCATTTCTTTTTTCCTCTTTTTTTTTTTTTTTAAAAAAAAAAAGATTCTTTAAAGCTATTTAGAGCACTTTAAATACAAAGAAGCTGAAAAGGACTTTCAGTCCACTGGAAAGGGTTGGTGCTTAATGCCAGAATGGGGGAGAATCGGCCAAGCTGAATCAGCCAGTGTAACCATTGGTTTCGGGAGAAAGATGGGTTATGCCGAATGCTATTTATTCAGGGAATGGTAACTGGCACTGGGCATTTTATTGTTGCTGGGAGTGAAATGGGGAGGAGGGAATGACTAGGTGTAAATCCATTTCTTCTGGGGACTCGTCATTGTTTTCACTGTAGCCGTGAGCTTGCGTGTGGCTTTGCTTGTTACGGATCAGTGTATGTGTGGTTAAGGTAGCAAATTTGAGTTCTCCTTTCCTCCCAGGATAACTTGATACAGTCAAATTTTTGAATTTGAAGTAGGATTCTAAAGTAGTTGTTTATTTTCTGATCTTAAAGCACTCATTCAGATGATAAATCATTCCTTTAAAAAATGGTAATCTGTTTTTAATACATGAATTCAAAATTATTCCCATGCTAAGAGAGAACTACAACTGCAGACAGCAGACTAATGCATAGGTCAGTAATTTGGTCTCATTCCACTGAAAATGAGAATCGTGTTTGTTAAACTTTCATTTATAATGATATTAATAATCAAACTAGGGTATATTCTGGTACTCATAGATTCAATAGTATTCAACCACACCTGGCCTGCTATTCTTCTCTGCAATAACAACCCTCACCTCAGCAGTTATTGCTTAATTACCTGCTGCCTGGTCTGCTGCTGTTTAATCACTGTTGTTTCTGTCACTTAATGTCCTCATTACTACTTTAACAGGCGATGCTAAAAGCCACTCTATATTCAAATGCAGTCCAGAATATCTATTTTGTCCTGCAATATATCAAGCTGCGATTTTGCCTTTGGAACAAGACTAGGACATTATTATTGTTCCTTGCAACACACAGAGATCTAAAAGACTCCACTTTTTTCGTCTTTTTTTTTTTTATACTGAAAAAGTAAAAATGGTGATCCCTTGGATTTATATTTGAAAATAATTAAGGATTGTCTTAAAAACTGGCAGATAGATGGTTTTGGCTCACAGCATTCATTTATAGAGGCAGACAGAGGCTATTCGTGCTGATAAATGCAGTGGAGAGAAAAGAAAATCACCCAGGCTTCAAAATCATGAGTATATGACCTAAATTATAGGAAAACATACTGGAGGCACTGGGGATAATTTTCTGAGAAAAATCATCTCACTGCTAATATGATGGCAAATACAATAGTAGGAAAGGAACTGCAAGCAACCCCGAAGCAGCACTGTGCCGTGGTGCGGCTGCCTCCATGCCCGGCACGGCGTCGGCCGCTCACCAGCAAGAGGATGGGGCAGAGCTCGCGGAGCCGACGCATCAGGAGGGCTGGAGGATGGACACATTCTGCAGGAGCAGGGACTGAATCACCGAGGGCTCTTCAGCTTGCAAAGACTTGACTGAGAAGGGGTGAGATAAAACTCTGTAAAATCATTGATGATGTGAGGAAGGCGAACGGGGAACAACAGATGAATCACCGTTCTCATAACACAGGAACTTGGAGGCACTTGTTGAAATTACCAGGTTTAAAACAAACAAAAGCGCTTTTTTTTATACAATGTATGATTAGACCGTGGTGCTCGTTACAGGATGATGTTGTGGAGGCCAAAAGAAGAAGTGATTGAAGAAAGTAATTGAACAAGTTCATTGAGGATAGATAGGTCTGTTGCAAGGTTTTAAAACCGATGGTCTAGGTGCAGCCTCTGGTTTTGGGGTGCCGGTAAGGCTGGGCAGGATCCGTACCTTGCTGCAAAGCTGCTGGGTGTCTTTGTTGTCAATTAGCCCCTCCTGCTACCTTCCCTCTTTGCCTCACTTGACCCAATATATGTTGGTTTTTAATCTAGGCAGAAAAGACGTTTAAAAACCCTTCAGTTGCTTGGTCTAGTAAGAAATATCCTAATGTGACTGTCACAAGAAATAATCTATGAAAAACCTACAGACCTTAAGCCAGTAACGCAGCAGATGTTGCCAGATGAATTCACTCTTGTTTCATTGTGGCTATATTACTACTAGAGTTTGCTTTCCACGAGTGATTTAGCTTTACTAGCTAGTGAGAATGCTTGTGAGGACTTTTTCTTTTTTTTTTTAAGTTTGCATACTTGAATGAAGAAAAATAATCAAACTTGCCTTGTCGAATCTCTTACCTCAGAAACCTGATACTCTGCGTTAGCCAGGGAATGGAAACAACGCCATGTGACTCCTGCGACCAGACGCAAGGGCCCAAATTTTAAACACTGTGCCGTAATGCCGTTTATTACTCAATAATATATAAAATATTTAGTCCACAAATATTCTGACTGCAGCCAGGAAAAGAGAGAAGGATAATTCATGCCTTAAAATGCTTTCTGCTTTCCTTAAAAGCAGTTCAAATCCACCTGGAAAGACAAAAAAAAAAAATACCACTTTTCCGTCGCTTCCTCATGTGTAGTAATTTTCAGATATTACAGAACTTATGATTCAGTCTTTAATAAAAAAGATAAAAAATCCTTTGGAGGTTAATTATCACTGTTACTGATACTCTTGGCAGAGCATAGAGAAAACGTAAAAGCATCATCAGAAATATCAGTTTATGGGCAAATTCCTCCAAAGTGTATCAGCGTACAAGTGGAACAGGAAGGAATGAGATTGGCGGTGGTGTTCCTTCTTTTTTGGATCTGCCAACTTAACAGTCTTTCCTTCAGCTTCTCCTTCAGTAAAACGTATGAGCTCTTAGCAAGTGAACGTCTTGTGCTGTAGGGATACCCCGCTCCACAATTTCGATGCTGTAGATCGGCAATGGTCTCTGTCAGCAGAACAGGATGGACAAAACCAGCTGTACTGCGTTTGGGGTTTTTTTAAATAATGCTTGTGAAGACCCCCAGAAGGTCTCTTCCTCTTCATTTTGTGGAAAACTTGCCTTTAGTGCAGTATTTATCAAGGGGAAATAGACCCCTCTTTCGAAGACCAACACCAGGATGCTTGGGGTCTGTTTTTCCATCATCAGTCTTCTCCCTTTTGAAAGATTTCTGGGTTTGTGTTAGGCAGGGATGGGGGGGGAAGTTTGATCTGGTTTGGCCTTTTTAATTTGTCTTTAAGTAGTTTTATATTTGTGTTAGAGATAGGGAAATAATCGCACTGTCCACTTAGAGAAAAACCTGAACGGGAAGACCCAAGATCCCTGCGTTACTTTCCGGATGATGTATTAGTTATCTCTGCAAGAAGCTGGTGCACTAAATCTCAGCTACACTTCCATGTTTAACTGTCTCTGAAGTCCTGAAAAGCATTAAAATGCGTAACAGCAGTGTTTAGCTTCACTGCTCATTAGAGCAGCACGGAACTAATAGTAATATTGTTGTAACTTGACAAAGCCATCTAAATCCATGCATGTTTTCTTGTGAAAGCTTCCTAAACATGCTGCTAAATCCTCTAAAAAGCTACTAAACGGCTTTGGCAACCATTAGCACAGCATAAGCGGGGGAACTCTTTTCAGTAAGTGAACAAACAGAGAAAATATGCTGAATAGCTGGACAAATGTGTTTCAGCTGGCTCTTTCATTTACAGATATAAGGGAGCAGTCAATATCAATCACTGTTTTCCCTGTTGCACTGGAAATCACAATATCTCTTTTCATTCTGCAAGCTCTTTTCACCACAGTAATGTGTCTTTAGAGTGACACTGGCATCAGTCTGTTTCCGCTGTCTGAAGTCCGGAGAGCTTAAAAACACATTGCAGGGTATGAGACCTTAACCCTCCTCCCCTTCCACACATCCCTCTCCTTCTAGCCTTCCTTTCTGAATTAATTGTTTTTACTTCTTTCCCAGCATAAAGCTGAGAAAGAAAAGCGCCCGCGGAGCCTGGGAATATCTGCTCTTGCACTTTGGGGACAGAAAAATGTATCACTGGTTGTTGGGGTTCTAATTTATCAGGTGTTGCGGGGAGTTTAACACAAGGTAATATGATTATCAAGTTAATTTGCAACATACTGTAATATGAAATGCAATGTTACTGTGGTTTGAATTTTGAGCTATATCCTGTTTCTTGGATGTCCTAATCGCCTGCAACCTCATTTATTAAAAAAAAAAAAAA
>KZ505802.1:628702-649665 GCA_002844005.1 Limosa lapponica baueri | reverse complement strand
TATCTGGCATTTGGATTATGTTGATATTCTTGGGTTTGCTTTTTTTCCTTTCAAGTAATATATTTTATTATAATAATGCTATGTGTTGGTGGTTTTTTTTTATTGTTTCTTTGCAGATAACAGCCGTCTGTAGAGAAGCAGCCCTCCTGGCTCTTCAGGAAGACATACATGCCAAATGTATCATGGGACGGCACTTTCGGTACGCGCTGACTGTCGTGACCCCAAGGATTCCCGATTCGTTAATCCGGTTTTATGCAGATTATCAGCAGCAAAGCGGACTGCACGCACTTTGAAAGGCAAATTAATACATACCCCCATTCATGGTGTGAATAGCAAATTTCCTTTGTAAAGCTGTCAAAAGCTAAAGAATTTTGTATTGTAAGAGGGTGGAGTGTCTGAAGTTAACTAAAGTGCGGAGTTGTCGTAATAAATGCGTGTGGAAGTTTCGAGTGTAACAGATATTGTCCAAAAGTTTATATTTTAAAATTTCAGTGTTATAATCTGCATTTTAGCAGTAGTAAGATTGCTGGTTTAAGTCAGTTTGTCTGAGCGTATATCCGTGTATTAAAAAATAATTATCAAATTCTGAATTTTTGGTGGACTTGGCCCTAAAGAGAGTGACATTACTGTCTTCATTTGGTCCTGCCTCAACCACAGTTTAATCCCAGGGACCATCCCAGTGAGACGCAGACCTGGGGAGTAGCCTCACTAGAAAAAATGCTGAAAATTATTCTGAATCTTTTGATTTATGATCTCCAGAAAAGCTGCCAAACAGGCTTGCCGAACATAGAGCTTTCCAAGATAAAGCTAAGGTATCCTGATTGATTGCAGCGAAACATTTATCTTTGGTCTTAAAGAACTCCTTTTTACACCTACTGGGAAGTACGCACCTCAAAAATTGTGCATCCCTTGTCTAACCTGAAACCACTGCCAGGTGTCAGGGAAAGATTTTTGTTGCTGTTTGTTCGTTTCCATCAAAATAAATAGGAATGTTGATTGGTAATTTAAAGCTTGCCACTTCAAATCCTAATGAATCCTAATTAATGAGTAAGAGAACCTCATTGCAAAAACTGTTATAAATGACCACAAAATAGTTTAGGGACAGATAAAATCTTTCCAATTTATTTGTTATATCATCTGTTGAAAGCACAGCAGGTCCTTATGGGCTCTCTGCTCTTGCACTCAGTGTGAAACACAGTTAAGCAAATTTATTTTCAGCCTTTTTCCCCACAATAGAAAGACTGAGCTTTTCTATTCCAGACATGAAGAACAGAGGGAAAGGTAAAGCAAAACCAATGCAAACTTTAACAGGTTTTTTTTTAAAAAAAAAAAAAGGTGAGAAAGCTCTGAATTTCAGTGCATGTTCCCTGGTGTTTCGCAAGTAAGTAGAAGATTTTACAGGTCAAAATTTTAGCCAAATTCTGCCTTCACTTGTTGGAGTAAACATGAAATGTCATTTCAGGCCTTATGTAAGGATTTTTTTTTTAATTTGTTTATTGATGGTTCCGAAGACTTGTATTTCTACAGTCTTTATACATGTATTCATGAGAGTAATAATTATTTATAATTTTTTATCATTTTATGAGAAATTTGTATATAGCGGTCTAAGAGAGATTTCTATGGTATTTACTTATATTATCAATATGCAACTGAAAAAGTAATCTCTTGGCCTTTATTATGGATTTTCTCTCATAGTTCCACTCTGTACACAATTTGTAGCTTTTAAACAGAAATCTACTATTTTTAAATTGCAACTTTTCTATTACTTGTATTCTAACCTCTTGTTGCTATAATCAGAATTTAATTTTGCTGTCACTGAAAAGGATTAGAGGATAAGGAAAAGCAGGTCGTTTACTTCATTCATCTGATGTATGTGCAGGTTTTTTTATTTTTTTCCAGTGTTTGACTCTTTAATAGTACAACAGACTATTACTATAGTACAACAGAGGGAATTAAAAAAATTATAAACTGGAAAAGTTGCCTTGGGGATCAAAACTGCATTTGAAACTACTTTACCCTTCTTTTCTAAATTCTGTATGCTCCAGCTTGAAGCTCAGGGTGCAAACCATTTATTGTACCCGTTACATTTTTGAAGCTTCCGAAAATTAAATGCCATTCCATTTTCCCCTGGCACTTCCCTCCAGTGTGTGTTCCTGAAGAGAGGAAAGAGACTGTAGTTTTTACTGCCAATAATGAGTTCTGTTTATACTTTTTTTATCCTGAATATAACATGATGTTATGCTCCAGATGAGTGGCAAAACTGGACTGCCATTCCTTGGGAAGTGCTGGGATCCCTTGGGAACGTGCACCAAGGCATGAGTCTGAACTGAGAAACTAAGAGAGAGGCAGGTAGGAGCTGGTTGCTTTTTCTGTACCTGGACTCCTGTTGCCATCAGAGGGAATTTAACATACTGAATTTTAAGACATTCGGGGAGAATGCTGGCCCATGACTGCTGTTTGTGCCTTGGGAAGAAAACCTATCTGTGCAAACATTTATCCTCTCGTCCGCATGGTACCACATTTATCCACATGGTACCAAAACTATTGATGCATACCTACATCCCTGAAGAGATTTTAAATGTAGGAAACTTCCCTTTTTTTTCATTGGGTTTGTGGAACCCGATTTTTAAAAAGGAAAGACACTCTTAAAAATTTAAATTAAGGCAAATGTGTGAAGTTCCTAGAAGGTTTATATTGCTCCCAAGTACTCTGTTTGGAAAACTTGGCTAGTCTGATGCCCCTCAAAATCTTACTCTATCTCAAGATAAATTGAGATTTAAGAAAGATATGATGATTTCCCTTCTTGTTCCTAGTGATAGATCGCTGTTATCGTGGACTGGCACCTTGAAACCTTATCAAAATTTTGCAAAATAACCAAATACTCTGTTTTGGTCAAAGCACGTGAGCGACATAGTCCTTTCATAATCCAGTCCAGTGAGCGCTTTTGGCACCCTCGGCCTCTCATTGGAATTTAACTGATGAGGGCACTGTAGGACAGAGCACTTCAAAAGTATCTTCTGTTAGTCTGTCATTTAAATTAGTGTATTTTAATTCAGAGCTGAACTTTTCACAGCGTGTTTTACTGAACACATTGTGCCTTGGCACTTAATCAAATTGCTTGCAGTGTGAGGCCATATAAGCCTGAACACCTCTGTGCTTCACAGTAAGTCAAAGATAGAGGCGTTCTTTCTTCTGCTGGGTTAATCACGTTTATTGTTGTTTGGATGTTTCCATGAGATCTAATTTTAATAGAACGATAGCGGCTCAATGAACAGGAGAGAAGGCGCCTGAGAAGAACATCTCTCTCCCATCCTCTCTGTAACTGCTAAACTGGTTCCTAGACTTAATTCTTTACGTTCTTTAGAAATACAGCCTTTTTCCTGCCTGCCATTATCTTTTGGAGGCAGTTTTTGGCCCAAATACTGCTTGAGTTGCAGAATTGTTAACATTAAATCAGCTTTTCAATGTTTCAGGCACATTTTGTTTAAATACAAAGTCTCAACTTTTTCCTCCAATAACAAAGTCTTGCAAAATGGCATAAAATGTCTTTTGACAGGTTTGCCAAAAATGACCAGGAGAATATTTATGGTCAAAATGCAAAAATGTCTTCACTTAACTTGAAAAGAAGTTCAGTCCTATGTTCTCCCTAATGCATAAAACAGATTTTCACTGCAAGTATGATATAGAATTCTTAATCCTGGAAAAAGAATGAAGTTTATTGTGGATAATTTTCCAACGGTTTCTAAATGAGAACAGAACATAAGGTTTACTGAGTTCCGGTGCGAGAGCAAGCACTGGGGACAGAATAAAGATAATTTTCAAAGGTGGTTATTCAAAATCATTGAACTTAGACTTGTCAGGCCTTTCAAATATTGTGTCCTTAAAGTTGATTTTTCTGGTTTGTGTATGCTGGCTCTTTTCTTTTAGTTTCTTTATTCATTTGACATGTCAAGGTGTGGTTCTTCCCCTTCAGAAGCTGGGCAGGTGCCAAACATAATGCTCCTGTGACTGAGCATCAGTGGGCTGGTGCTGTGGGAAGGCCATCTGAGGAGGATGTTTCCCTGTGAAGCAGGCATCAAACTCTCTTGTGATGGGGTATGGAGAGGGGTAAAGAGAAAGCCAAACCATAAAGCCTGGTGTTTTGCCGTGTACTGCTCAGTAAGCTGAAGTTGAACTGATGGACACAAGTTCATGGGCAGGAAAACTATCCCTCCTTATTGCAACGGGGAAGTACCAGGGCTGTGGAGCAGACTGACTCTTAAGGCTTTTAGTTGTTTCTGGCTCTCCCAGGGAAAACAATCAATTGGGTGGGTGAAACAGTTTTACCAATACTAGAAAAGCAAATGTCCGGTGGTTGTGGTAGCCCAGTATCTAGTGCTAGCTAGGAGAGAACTTTGAAGGAATTGTACTTGGAAGTTGAAGAGTCACATGTATGCCTGGAAGGCAGGCACCCACTGTCAAAACCTTGGGAAAAGCCACTGAAAGAATTGGTAAAAAGCAGGCATAAAGAACTTGCCTTGCATCCTGTCATCACGAAGTTGGGACAGAACTGAATGTGCTTCCTTCACACTTCTCTGCCTTGGGATTACCCCTGTGCTAATGCGGTCAGGGGCAAGGAAAGTGGCTTCCAGTGGGAGCTGGCTACAAACTGACCTGCACCTCAACCTGCTTGTGATGTGTGTGATGCGGAAGTCCAGTCAGTGGTGGCCAAGGAAGTGTGAAGGAAGCTACTCCAAAGTGGACACAGGAGCCAGATGGCCTATGTAAAGCTTGTAGTAGCTGCCCGAAACTCTTGAGGTCCTGATCAATGTGGAGTTAACCCATGACAGAGTTGAGTTTGGAAAACTGGTTTTGCATTGGGACCCTTCTGTGTTTGTATTTAATGTTGTTGTTATGGTTGCAGTAAATTGCAATAATTTTTATCTACTATGAACCTCAAAATCTTTTGCTTTTGCTGCTGCCTTTTCCTTTGACATGAAAGAAAGTGCTGTAATGATCTAATTATTTTAATAAAGAGCTTTTCCTAGGGAGTAGCAAGAGGCATGCTGAATCGCAATTGTAGTTGGGCATGTTTTGAATGGCAGGTTAACATCTGCAAGACAAATATTTCGGCTGAAACCTATTCCTGATCTTGAATTTTGTGGCTGCTCTTTCTGCAGCTGCTACCTGTTCATTTATTAATCTTTTCTGTAGGAAACTCAGCTATTCGTTTTCTCCAGGGCTTTATATGTTCTGTGTTAAACATTTTAAATGGTGTCATTCTTCCCTGCAGACTTAAATCCAACGACTCCAGAGCCCTGATAGGAGAAGGAGATGTGTGTTTTCTCTGTTAACTGGTCTGCCAAGGGCCAGACCGGTGCAGGGGGGGGTGAGCCCCGCTCTGTGTTTGCGTGGCAGGCCTCCAGCAAGAGCGCAGGTGTTGCAAGAGAAGGCAATGGCAACCAGATGACATTCTTTCCCCTTGAACTAGTGTGGAGCCATCGCTCAAACAGATTATGGGTCCTTCCAACAAAATTTGAGGGTAGCATGTTGACTGCATGTGCCTGTGTAAAACCCACGGCAATAAAGCTTGGATTCATCTAAACTAAAAGATTAGGGGAGTGGAATCGCTCTGGGTTCCTTCAGCAGTCATTGGAGAGATGCTAGAAGATGGTCCAGAGAGTGATTTATCCCGGCTAAGAGCTGAGCTACCTTTCTGGAGGTGCTAAGAGGGTAGCTGATGTCAAGAGGGGCCCCCAGGCACTTACCTAGACAAAGTGCTTAGGGGTAGATGGAAGGAAATGAGAGCATTAACTCTCAAAATATTGAGAAAAATATTTTATCAACTTGTGCAAATATATCTTGTTTGCATTAATGGTTCTGGAAATGCCATTGGTTTCTTCCTCTCGATCCCTGTGTCTGTGTGGCATGCCAGTGTGCTCTTAACCACCCCCACCCCCCCTGATTTTTTTATCTCCTTTACTAACAGAGGAGTTTTCACATCCCTGTTTGGTAAAGTAAATGCCTCCGCATCAGCAGAGTGTGGAAAGGGCTTTGATAACCTTCAAGGTGAAACACTTGTCAGCTCTCACTTTATCCAGGAACGGATTATCTGGGCTGTGGAATAATGAGGTCATGTCTTTCCTCCACACCGCTGGCAAGAGCTTCAAATTTCACACAGGGGTAGGTGCTTACATCGAGCCTGCGCTGCTTAACGCCGGTTAAAGCTGCCCCCCTTCTCTGTCGGCGAGTTTTTCCCAAACTGAGGATGTGAAATGTGTTCGTACAGCCTCACTGGCGTTACACGAGAGGTCTTCTCCTGGTGCTTGGGTTGCTGTCTTAACGAGTTGGTTGGGTTTGATGCAGAAGTAGCAGAGCATGTGGGTTACTGCAGCTACGTACAGGCAGGCACTGCTTGTGAGGGACGTAGGGCAGGATTTGGCCAGGGGGTGGAGGACCAGAGCCATACAGCTCTTTTCAGGTGAGCGTCCCATAGTCATCTTGCTGCACTGCCCCTGGTCTGAATCTGCAGCTTCCATGCAGAGCAGTTGCATCAAGAGTGGCCGTGGACATGAAAGATCCCTAAAGCACACAAGCTGTGGGTGTTAAAGCCTGTGGGTGCTTAAGTAGATTAGCAAACAAACAAATCCTTTAATATTCTGGAATGCTTCCTTCCTCACCACCTAAGCAGGGGTTATTCCACCAAACCAGCAAATTCTACCTAGTGTAGAGTCTGCCTTTCAGAAAACTGTGCTCTATAATAAGCAGTACTCTTAGGTTAAAAATAAATAAATAAATAAGGAAAATATGGAAGCATGTTGGAAACTTCTGTGTGGATTTCAAGAAAAGCACAAAAATGTTAAAGAGACCCTGTGAAAACTGAGGTTAGTACAACGCTGGCAGTTGCATACGTAGGATGCTACCCCAGAAGGGTTGCTACAACAGAAAATGTTATCCTTAACATTTGTATTACAGAACTCACTACCATTTTATGTACAAACATGTGGCATAACTCACCCACCACTTTCTTCTTAGCACCGTGAAAATCTTAAACTGTCTGCTTTCTATCTGAAACATGTAGAAACAACTGGTTACCTTCTTCTGATTCCACTTCCAGGCTTTCATCATCTGTAATTTTGGTAAAAAGCTGCTTTTGTTAATATGTAATGCATCATAGTAATCGGTTACACTTTTACTACAAAAGGGTGTTTTATTTTCCTGAGGGATGAATAGTAATCAAGGATCAGCTGGTAGTGCCAAGTGCCTTGATAACACAATTGGCTGCATACAGCTTTGTCAGGCCCCTTCCTGCACTTGCCGGAGAGACTTGAAAGAAGATGGTAGGAGAGCTGTTCTTTCCTTACTTGACTGCTTGGGATCTGCATTTTGGGATTACTTTGTCTGCTGAGTGAGAAGGTAAGTGCCTGCATCAGAGCCCTTACTAAGAAATGGGGGGGAGGGTGATAGGAAAGGAGATAGAGAAAATGTGTGAAAATAAACATGTGAATTAGGAAGATTACCCTGAAATTAAACACTGACTGATTTTAATGTGGAAAGGTGGGGGCTTGATGGAGCTGGAAGGAGACAGAAAGTGGGAATACTGATTATAATCAGAGTAGGAGATGATTTGTGTTATTTTGATGCTGATTTCGTGGTGCCTGGTGAGCTGAAGGAGGGCCACAGTCACCCTGGCCCTGTGGTAGGAAGTGTCTCACCGCTAAGCACAAAGTGGAATCTGGCTTTGATCTCATTAACCCCATCGGCACTGGATTAGCAGATGTGTTTCTGGAGCTTGACTCTTTCAGACACTTAAGGTGTATATAAAGTGGCAGACATTAGGATTCATACTTTCTTTGGGCTTTGGTTTGGTTTGGTTTTGTTTTGTTTCTTTTTTTTAGCATCAAAGACTGCATTCTTCTAAACCAGCCCTGGCTTCTGCATTGCTCTTGCAACAGGTAGAATACCCTTTCAGTTGCTTTCTTTCAGGAAAAAGAAATTATCACATCTTCCTCCTCTCCTCCAAAATGGGCTGCTTTGACTGGAAAAGATAACAATTGCAGCAGGGCAGCACTAAGGGCAGCATGTGGTCTTTGCTGTGCATGGAAGTGAGACCTCTCTGAAGTCTTTGGAGCAACCCCTCTTGGAAGTGCAGCAAGCCCCACGGGTGCAGAGAGTTTTTACAGATTTTTTTTTTTTTCCTCCTAGAAATATTTTATTATCATATTATTGGCAGGGTTCAGCACAGTTGCAAAAACTTTAGAAGAAAAAGTTAAGACAAATTCTCTTCTGAATTTTTCAGAAATTTAGTATCAAGTAGTGGTATCAAGAGGGAGAAGGGGAATTTTGCCCTTTTTCTCAGTGAGAAGAGGAACAGTTGGGAGAGTGAAAATCTAAGCAAGAGTATGGAGGAAGAGAAATGAGCAGAGAGCACGTGTGGACAGTTTCTTCCTTTCTTCTTAAGTCTGCTCCTTGTTTATTTCTAAACTCTACAAGAAAAACAATGCAATGGAGAAGAAGGAAAACCCACAGCAACAATTACAAGCTCAAAGACGTTTTATTTTTCTAGAAGTATTTGTAGCCATCAGAAGGACCTTGTACCTTCTACAGACCATTTTGTTGCTCGCTACTGGTTTTTATGTAAGTCTGCTTGGTCACCTCCTGAGAGGACCCGATAGAAGATGCATGGCTTGTGTAAAGGACATGCTGAGGAGCTGGTGTAAATTACGTGGAGGAAGCTGCAGAAGACAGGAGAAGCACTGGGGAAGAGGTGATGCAAGGCAGAAAGGATGGCGTGACATAAAGAGTAGGGTCCCAAAACAGCACTTTTTAAAAAATTTTGTGCTGCCCTGTCTTAGGCTGGGTGAGAGCAGCTGTGCAGCACTGTGCTGTCTCCAGAGGCAGAACTGGAGCAGAGCTCTGAGAAGAACACCATCCTTGGATGGGTGTCCTCTGTGTTGTGCAAAGCCTGAGTGACCTCAAGAGAATGTAAGGCAGTGCCCTGGGCTATTTCTATGGCCATCACTGTTGGTAAGCTCTGCTGTGCTGCCCAAACGAGCTTTAGACCATTTGCTGATACAATCCTCCATTTTTTCTCCTGCCAGCAATGTAGCATCCACCTATGGTAAGGACATAGTCACTATTTCAAATTAATTTCAGATTGTGTTGTCTGAGTTCACCCAGGAAGAAGCTCACATAGCATGACAACAAAATCAGCCTCATGCTGAGCATCCACCGGAGGAGGGGATTGTTTAGTAAGCCTTAGGCTGTATTTTTTTGTTTTAAAGTCCTCAAGCATTACACTAAGTACAAAATAAAAAAGCACTAAGCCTGTAAAAGAAATGACTGTAGATTAAATTAAAAAAGCAAAAAAACCGTGTTACTGCAGGTGCCTATTATCGTGGTATTTAAAATGAAAGTGTATTAATGTCAAGAACATTCAACAAAACCAATTGGGTTTTGTCTGGTGGTTCCTTCAGAATAAAGCATGGTGTACTGATTGCTTTGGCTGTGTTTTCAAAAGTGCTTATTTGGAAGAGCGTCTTGGAGATGGCTTTGCACAAAGATGTGCTTTATATTTTGAAGTCAGTTCTGTTAGGATTGGACTTGGCCTGTATTTTTGGGAATAGTCAATATCCTCAATATTATGAGTGCCCTATAATTTTAAGATGGATTTACCATATTGCATTGTCTTGGGGGGACCACAGAAGAAGTTGAAGAAGTTGAGACAAAGCTGTGCAGACCAGGACTACCAAGGATTTGAACCCTGCTTTGAAGTGAATAAAGAGCCTGTAGAGCTTGGGAGCATGAGCAAAATGTGTTCAAGCTGACTTCTCTTTTGAGGCATCTCGCCATGCACTGAAGCAACTCCAGTTATTTTTGTAGTAGTTCTGTCAGAGGTCTCTGGACAGATGGGGGTCCTCAGGGGCCAGGAGGAAAGCCTCCTAAAAAAAACCCAACCCTGTTTTCTGAACCTTGAGCGTGCTGCAGTTACCTGAGAGCTGCAGGAGCTTTACTGCAGCGAAGAGCAGTCACAGCAGTAGAACAACATGAGGTCCGAGGCTTTGATCATTGCTCCTTCACAAAACCCTCGAAGTGCTCTCTGCTTTGTGTAAGCCTCATGTTTGTCCTCCCCCCTTTCCACTCCCCTGTTGATTTTGAGCTATCTGGTTTTCAGCTTTCTGATTATTTCCCTCCTCGGGTCTTGGGGGTGGCATGAGTTAAAATATATCTATATGCATGAAATATCTCTAAAATTATATTCCCGCTGATATCTTAAGCTCCTGAAAATTGTACTAAACTTACCAATCACACATGATGCGAAAATTATTCTATACTGGATAAAATAAAATAGCCATGTAGGACATGTTTTCTTTCTCTGAAACTGAGCCTGTCTATATGTTAAAATTGTGGGTATTTTTTACCAAGGCTACTTTCCCCACACCTAGAATCTGCTGTTCTGTAGGAAGGTTTTCAGGCGAGGGGTCAGGAAAGTTGCACTACTGTCCCAGTTGGCTCTTCTTGTGACAACTTTGGAAGTCATTTCTCCCTCGTGAGACTTTCTTTCTCCCCTTTTTGTAAAGTACTTTGAGATCTTTTATTAAAGAACAGAGTATAGGTGTAAAGTTTTGTGCTAGCTCTAAAGTTCTGCTGCTACATCAGTTAAAGGAATGATGCCCCCCATGACCTTGATAGTAGCATATGTGGAGGGAAAATAATGGTTGTTATGACTTGGTAGGACCCTCCAATTGTAACACATTTGTCCTGCCTTATCTCAGGGCTGGAAATAAAATGTACATAATAACCTCAGGTTTTTAATCTCTGCAAAACATAATTAACTATTTGAAAGGGTGGTTGGAGGGTTAAGGTAGGAAGAATAAACTAGTAGTATAATAACATCTATATTAAATTAAAAAAAAAAACAACACAAACCCAGCCAACACAGATTTAACGTGTTATATAATCTCTGTTAAACTTGCTCTGGGAAATCCTCCAAGAGCTAGTGTCAGTCTCCGTTTTGTGCAAGTCTGTACATAACCTTTCTAAGAACTTGGATAAAGTTGGGTGGGGAAACAGTGAAAGAAAAAGTTAGAACAGAATGTAGCCTGACCAAAGTCTTTCTGCGATGGGGCATTCAAAGCAGCAGTGGAGGGAGGTCTGTTCCTCTGCAGGTCTTTCTGCAAAGCCACCCTCTCTGCGCAGGTGATTTCCAGTGCCTTCTCCCAGGCAGTGGGCTTCCCAGCACAACTGCATTTCACTCTTGACATCGGGCGGCAGTCTGAAAGGCTTCTAGGTGTAGTAATCGCTGCTGTGAGGTGTTATGTTCAAAAATAGTCACGCTTCTCTCAGCTGGATGCTGCTGTGCCGTGGGAACAGTCTCGCGTGTTTATGGCCCCGTCAGCCACGCAGACAGTACCTACCAGTTTGTCTTTGCTCTGTCGCTTAGAGATGCTTCATTTAATGACAGCTAATAACACAGAACACGGACCATACCACAGAGCTATTTGTTTTCCAGGAGCTCAGTCACTGCCTGTCTTACACATAGACGGTATTCACTTATCTCTCCACTGAGAACAGCTTGGAGCAGAGTGGTGTGAAGCTTGGTGTTTAGATACATGGGGGGAAGGTGCTGAAAACGGAGGAATTATTCATGCTCATTTTGTGAAATGAGGAAGAAGCTCTCGGCACGTTTCTGCCCAAGGGCAAGTCCGACTGTATCGATCTACTCCTCCCGCTGAGCTTTCGTCATCTTTTGTTCTGTGCTTTCCACCTTCCTCTTTCTCTGCTGACCTTGTTCCGCTGTTCCTTTCGCATTCCCTGCCAGAAAGGATTGTTTTCCTCTACGCAGCTCAGTAGAGCAGCAAGTAGTGCTGAAAATACTGATGATGTGAAAGTACTGATGATGAGAAAGTGATTTGGAACATGGTGTGTTTCATCAAACAAACATGTAATACAGAAACGTTCATGAGCTTTTACTCGGGCATCCTCTCTGGTGAAGTCAGTGGGAGACCTGTGTGACAGAGCACTGAATGAGGAGATTGGGATTTGACTTTTCTGCTTGTATTTGCTTATGACCAGACCATTCTTCTGCTAAAGATATGAAGTTCTCCACGTAACAAGTAACCTGCTTGGTTTTCCTGACATGGTTCTTCCTTTCTTCCTCCCTTTTCTTTGGGGCAGAGGAAGGGGAGGATATCTCCTGGCATGATGGAAACCCTTCATGATGAAAACTAACTTGTTCCTTTAAATCACAAAAAATCTGCACTTTCTACTATTTTACAATTAATGTGGGTATGAGAGCTGAAAATTCATCTCTCTTAGCTGTTTCAGTGGCAGGCTCAATTTTTAATACTATTTTAAATATCAAATATTTCCTATGGTTTGGTAAGAAATTCTTTCATAAGAGTTCTGGTTTTGAGTTAGTTTGTGTTTTTTTTTTTAAAGCCTCAACTTTTTTCATCTACCTTTCAGTAGTGTTATCTTTTATATTCAATACTGCGATGACATGTATATATAAGGTGATATCAGTAACTCATTCTGATTGAAATTGATAATTGCCATAGTGTTGACTTGACATCTAGGTATCACTTAGTGCGCGGGCACTACGTTTCGATAACACCACTAAGAATAAAAGCCAAGGTTTTCAAGATCTGCTCAGGGAGGGTCGATGACAGGAATTCTCCTTCCTGCCTCAGAAAGAACTCTCTGAGCAACCAATTCTTTCTGTGTCTTCCTGAGAAGTGCTGAGCACTTTAAAGCAATTGGCACCCTGGAAAATTAAGTCTACAGGAGCTAATGAGTCTACAGGAGCGTTTGTAATTGACTCAACTTCTTTCTTTTTTAATGTGGCAAGTTTAAAGAAGTACAGCAAATGGTTTTGAAAAGTAATTCTTGACACCAATCCAGCTCTAAAAATGTTGTTTTCCATTTGCTTCCCACATTTCATGCTGTGTGTATGATGAACAATGAGTAGCACTACTTCTGAGAGCCCTGATGTACTACCTGTACAATACCTTCAGCATATGGTAGCAATATACTGAAAACTGGATCTTACCTGCATAAGAATATCATAGGCTTCTGTTTAAATTTTCTGGAGATGGGACATTTGGAGAAGAATTAGAAAAGCAGTGTTACTTTGCTATAAGAACAGAGTAGTGTTTAAGTTTTGATAATTACCCTCTACAGAGCTGAAATCCAGTCTGGTGATGACAGCTATTTCACTTGCCTTAAGAGGTATGGACATAAATAGCAGCTGACCAGCTGACCTCAGTGTCTGCTGGAGCTGAAGAAGACCTTTTTGAATATTCTATCTAGCCTTCCATGCATAAAAGACTAGAACCCACTAAGGAACTGTTGTCGGGGTTTTTTTTATTTATTTAATAAACAGGATGAGAAGTTAGTACGAACACTGAATTCAGTCAGGCAATGATGGCCACACTTCTAGGCTAACATAAAAAGCAGTGGAAACACGCGCAGAAAGAATGCTTGGTAATGGTAATACAAAAGGTAATGCCTTTTGTATTTTTCAACTGGACACACTTGGCATTTTTATCTTTATTCAAATGCTTCTTTTAGGCCAGATTATTCCACTGAAATCTACGCAAACAGCTGTAACCAACAGTACAGTACCTCCCTTGTGAATACTTCAGTATCACAGCAATGATCCAAGAAATGCCATCCTGCAGTAGCATTGCTGCAGTGTTTTGGAAGGTTAGTGTGGTACTTTAGGGGGAAAAAACAATTTTCTCCATAATTTTCAGAGCTACTGAGCTCGGGAAGCAATAGATAAAAGATCTCAATTAGGCTTTGAGATACATTAAACAGAGTGTGTTTCAATAGTAGATGTGGCCTTTATACATTGAAATTCTTTGGCTTCTCAAGAACAGTGTGTTTAACGAATTGCAGAAAGAAACAAGAATCACAGTAGTGGTTTCAAAATAGAGAGTTATTGAGGGAATCGAAAAGAGGGACCACCCCCCCCAACACAGAGACACACACACACACAAACACATGATTTTTGGTGTCATAACATACACGTGTTAAGCATGTGTCCGTACATGTTCTCCTGGGTGCCAGCCAGCAGGAGAGGCAGCACATGCTTTCCTATCGGCTTGTGTTGAATCAGAGCAGCATGGTTCCTGCCTCGTCTATGGCCCGTCTCCCACCCTGGTGGAAACCAGAGAGTTTTTCATCAATAACATGACAGTATGTGCTTTATGTTTGTTATTGTCAAGAGTTTCCCCAATTTTTTTTGATGAGAGATATCTGACCTTTTCAACCCAAAAGCTCTTGAGGGATAATATTTTTTAATTTTTCTATATATGTATATATAGAAAACTATATATATAAAACTTTTTCTATATATGTATATATAGAAAACATGGATATATTAGATATATAATTAGAACAAAGAGCAAAGACACAAATTATCTCCAAAATACAGAAGTCTCCTGACTTCATCAGTTGCAAATGAAACCATGATTAACTTGGATTTCTCTAGGATCTGGCATCTTGACATTGAATATTTCTTGACAGAGAGTTGTTAGTAGAGAGCAAAATTTCAAAATTTGACTAGCAAGCTCTCACAGAGTACGATAAACCACATCAAACATACAAGGGATATCTTGACACCTAATACTCAAATTGCCAAATGCAAACCAGCACCTTTCGGAAGTAAAACTCAGAAAATGGGAAAGAAAAAAACGAAACAGGTTAATAGCAAAATTATATTGCTTTGTTCTCTTATAAGAATGCAACAAACTACCAGTGATGTTGCCCTACTCTTGTAGGGTTGTAATGAGAGATCTTTTCCATGTCTTTTCAACCGTAAAAGAGTAAAAGAAAGGTGTTGGGTTGGTTGGTTGGTCAGTTTTTTTCCTATGAGAAGTCAAAATCTGTAAATACGTATTGAAGTGGATGATACTGCAGCCAGAAATACGTGTGGCTCTGCCACAGTGACATTCGGTGGCATGTTCATTTTCCTGTAGCCAGTTTCTGGTCCGAAAACAATGACTACAACCGAGCTATTTGAGAACTGGGTCTCTAGATACGCACTTTCATAAGCATCATTTGGTATCATACACCTGGATTAAGATTCAGGGGAAGAAGTTTCTGTGAAAAAAAAAAATCATAGCTTGGTGCAAACTTCTTTTCAAGGGATCCATGGAAAAAACTTCCTCTCTGCTTGCATTCCAGGGAATCGAAGGTGGTCTGTTAATATCTGATTGAAATGCCTTTCAACTGGTAAAGCAGAACCAGGAACATGACATAGACTTTAAGTTACTTCTTCTCTACAGAAGCCGTTGCAGCTGTGGAGGGAACCTAAACTTAGCTCTTGACACACTGTTCTTGAGAGCGACAAAAGAGATTGTGTTCATTAGGCCAACCCCATCATTCTTGCTAAAGGCAGTCTCGAGTTTCCATGTATATTTTCAAATCAAATTAGAAACGCTGCTCCTGAGACCTCCTTCAGCTGACAGTGACGGATTGCACAACCTGATAAAGTGGAGGCATTCCTAGAGATGTACTAATACCCGAGTTGCCACAAGTGGCTAGATAATAAAAACATACACAGAGCCATGTATTTAAATTAGCAGAGAGCTTTACCTCCTTCTTTGATAATGCAGTCCACAGCTGGGGAGTGGCCACTTCTCAAACAGAAATGGGAAAAGTGAAGCTAAATGCTATTATTCCGTCATGGTGGATTTCCTCTGGCTAGTTTTTTTTATCAGCTATAATTAAAGCAGCCACCTCCTTTCACTCAGCTCTCAGCACATACTTACACAGCTAGATCTACAGTACTTAATTCTACCAGGAAAATCTTTGTAGCTCTACCTGTTTGTTACCTAACTCAGCTGTAGAAGAAAGCAAGAGAAATGGAAAACCAGGCTTACTGGCCTTGGGGAAAAAAAAAAAAAGATAACCCACTTAAACTCATACTCATATGAAATTAAATTAGGCAGATTTCCTCCACCCACTGAGTCAGTACAGTCTTCACAGTAATGTTGCAGTTTTTTTATTTCAGTTGCATGCTAAAAATGCAGCGGAATACAACTGGGGAGACTGGGATTTGATGTCACAATCCAGGAATCTGGCACCTTTCAAAAATATAATTCATGTTGGAAGGAGCTGTCAGGAAGGAGAGACGTGAGAGCTGCTCTGTTCTTGTTCTGCACCCTCTCCCACCCACCGCACCCCGCTTTTGAGTTCAAGGGCTCGAGCAGGCGGCTTCCTCCTGGGGAGCTGGGCTTTGCTCAGCTGTTTGATCCCATGTGTGGGCGAAATTTTCACCTGGTAACATCTCAATAGAAAAAGTTCGAGCCTTCAGATACCAGGCCTTCAAATAAGAGGTAGGTCAAAGGAGACACCCAAACAATTGCTCTCTTAATCGAGTAACACTTTCTTATTGTGGCTTTGCAGCGATGAGTCTTTTTGCAGCCTCTGACAGCAAACGGACATAGCGGGGTCAGGACTGAGCCATTCTGAAATCTGCACAATCCAAAATTACAAGAAAGAAAGAAGAGCTTTTAACACTTAGCCGCCTTCTTAGGTTCATAGACCCTTGTTTCCTTCTCCTTAGTGATGTTAAAACTACACTATATATATGTATTTGTGATAATGCAATTCAACACGGGAACACTCTCCTGTCAGTGAAAATTGCAATGCACCAGAGCTTATTCTAATTTTCGTGCAAGGAATCATGTTTGCTTAGTGCTAAGACAGGAAGCAATGGGTTGCAGATAATGTCATTTACAATAGATGTGAATAAAATCTATATTAAGCAACAATAACAGTTTTCCTTTTTCACAAAGCTTTTTTTTTTTTATACAGGCAGATGAAGTAATATTGGCTAACTTGCTAAAAGAGTTAAAAATTAATACAAAGTAAAGAAGGCGTCATCGGTGCCTTAGTAGAGTATCGCAGACAGTTAGTACAGCAGCTAAACATGAAGTCTACAGAGGCAGTTCTCGGAGGAAGAAACAAACTTGATCAGAAAACAAGTAACTGTGGATACCTGAAGGGGAAATGTGCCTCTATGGCAAGTGAGTAGTGAAAAATGACGAGACGTGCTATGGCCTGCCCTTAGGAGAGTGACATTTCGCCTCTTGTTGGGTGCCTTTACTGATGTGTTGTCTTTCCTACAGCTTTTCCTCAATGCTGTTTGTCTTCAATTACATTTTTGACAGCAAAAGTTCCTTTGCTATTCTTCACAGCAAAAGCAAGATAGCGTTAAAAAATACCATTTGGGAAGGCCAAAAAAAAAATCATGTAGATTCTACCCAAGTTGCAGGCCCTCCCCCCCCAAGTGTTTTTCACCCGTCCCCGATTACCAAATTGAGCTTTCAGTGAGTCAGAAATAGCTGGTGTGTGTCACTGACCTGGCCACCGAACCCTGTGTCTCCAGCTGCTCACCGGGCTTGGGAGGACAACCCAAGGAAAACACTGGTTTCTCTGATAGGGCCCAAGACATGGGGCAAGGGGGAAGCGTGTTCTCAAACTCTCAACTTGTTCTACAAACATTTGCATTTTCTTTCTTGTTCATTCGTGCTGAATTTGGGCACGGACCAACCCCCCAGCTCTGCAGCGTTTCCCCTGTACTTTGATCCAACGTTCAAATGTGCGTGAAGCAGGTTCACCTTGAGGTTCATCCCTTTGTTCTCAGAGGTTTGCCCGGCTGCTGCCTTTTACTATCTCTTCTGCTTCTAAGAAAAACTGATGTTATCTTCTAAAGACAAAACTCGAGATTGCATTTGCGACAGAGGATTTCCTGTGTGCCGATCCCCAGCCAGTGCAGTGACAGCAAGGACCAGCTCTATGTGGCCGCACTTCTCCAGAGAGCTTTAAGAACAGTCCTTGCACAGAAGCTGAAGAAATCCCCAGCTGCTGGTGCCTTTGATCTCAGATAAAAGTCAACCTGTCTAGCGAAAAGCGTGATCGGAAATGCTGCCTCACATCATCCTTCACTTTCTCTTCCTGTACCCTGAAATGATTCACTGCCCGTTTTGGGGTAATGCACAGCATTGTCCCCACAGCACCTGTGGGGTTCACTGCAGCTCTTCGGAATAGCTTTATTTCATCTCGTGCACCAGCCAGCCTAAGACAGGACCGCCAAGATTTTCAATGAGCTGCTCAGAAACTGTCTGCAACTGTCATTATTACAGCAATGTTTAATAGCTATTCATAGAATCATAGAACGGTTGGAGTTGGAAGAGACATTAAAGATCATCTAGTTCCAACCCCCCTGCCATGGGCAGGGACACCTCCCACTAGACCAGGTTGCTCAAAGCCCCATCCAAACTGGCCTTTAACTCCTCCAGGGATGTGGCATCCACAACTTCTCTGGGCAACCTCGGCCAGTGTTTCAACATACACACAGTGAAAAATTTCTTCCCAATTTCTAATCTAAATCTACCCTCCTTCCTTTTAAAACCGTGACTCCTCATCCTATCGCTACACTCCCTGATAAAGAGTCCCTCCCCATCCTTCCTGTAGCCCCTTTAGGTACTGGAAGGGGCTATAAGGTCTCCCTGGAGCCTTCTCTTCTCCAGGCTCAACAACCCAGATTATTGGAGTTTGTTGTGGTGGTTTTTTTTAATATATATAGGCCTACCAGTGTAAGTTAATTAAATATTCAGTTCTACTGGTCTTATCCCAACAAGCACATATTGTTTCCTTGCACTGAGAGTCTCCAAGGCTCTCTGAGTGCACTGTGGGTCTTGAGCCTCCAAACACCACCAACCCACCATGTTCCACCCAGTGCAACAGCGAAGTTGCCGAGGCACAAAGCTTTGGGGAGCTGCAGGTCCCAGCTGTTTCTCCCAACACCCACCTCTGCAGGATGATCGCTGCACAGCTGGTGGGGAACATACATGACTTACACGTTCTCCAGGTAAGACTGGCACAACAATTTTGTTTCTAATTTCATTATAAATGCTAGTGTGTGGGGGTTTTAAAATCGTTTTAGAATTCCTCTATAACTTTAGAAATGTTGTTACAGCTGTGAAGGTTGGTTATTAACTGGCAAATAACTTGTGTAAAGGTAAACACTTTCTCTGCTGAGTTTTCCTCAAAGCTATATTGGCTCAAGATGGTTATCACCACAGAAGATGAGTGACGGGACCAGTGAATAGCGAATGCTTCAAGAATGGGCTGTTTGTCACCTCTTCTCTCTGAAATGATACTGTGCTGATGGATAGGATAGTTCTTGCTTTTCACAGACTAAGCCACCTCGAACTGCTGAGGAGGAGTGAAGTGCCCGTGTCTGCGACTGAGTTTGTGTCCTCTTTCTCGACTGGGATCTGTGCCTTAGCAGGGGCTGGGAGATGCCGCTTAAGGGGAAATACAGTGGTATTCCCAGGTGGGATGCAACACCAAAGCAGTGTTACTCATTCCTGATAGTGGGAGGACCACAGTGTTTATCCAATTCATCTTTATAAAGGTGTCATTCACTATCTGTAGTGGTCAATCAAGTAACCTAGAGAAGAAATTTCCTTCTGGGTGTGGATTAGAAAGGAAAACAAACAAAACCCAATGGTGGGCTCTGCTGTGATTCTGTACAACATGCCTTTTGGTGTGCTGAAGCTTGCACGAGGGAGAAGTAGCATACGACTGCAGAAGGTGGAGATTATCTCCAGTACATGATCCTCAAAGTGAAAGCGGAAACGGGGGTTGAATCACGACTATCAGCCATCATTCAGTCTCTTGAACCTAATTCTGGGAGGTTTTTCAGAAGGATTAACTTTGGGCAGAGAGGGCTGGTCTCTCCTGACTTCTTGTCAGTGGGAGAGACGGGCGCCTTTAGACGACGGTTTGGAGGCGGAAAGTAACTTGGTTGCATCGCATCCCTGTCTGTGCATCAATCCTCAGACTCAGGCTGTGCCAGGATGCAGTCATAAGGTGTGTTAATCCCCTTCCAAGTTGCCAGTTTATTTTCCAGAACTTTAGCTCTCCTTTTTCTAACAAAAGCTGCTCGCTGCTGTCATTTCCAAGAAGAATCTAATGAGATGGCTTGCGTGACATGAGGGCATGTTTGCTTGAGCCCGTGGAGAGGCTTCTGACACAGCTGTAGGTTTTGCCCTTGTTTCAGCAAAGTGTTAATTTGGGTGCCAAGTGATAGTAAACTGCTGCCAGTATTCTTGGTTATTTTACTGACCCATTTAAGCCCGGTATTGTATTTCTAAAATCAAGCTCTTACGCTTGGCATAGGTGTTTTTTTTAAGGTAGTACCAGCTTTGGAGGTGTGAAAGGAAAGGTGTTAAGCAATGTTTTTACAGCAGGAAAAATAAACATGGGCTTCTGTGAGAAGTCAGTTGCTAAATGCGAGTGTTCTCAGAGCCCCGCTAACCCGAAAGGCTTGGTACCCACCGTTAACCTGCAGCTCACCTGCTGCTGCCTCTGATGCTCCCGCTGTCCCTGCCAGAACTGGTGTACGTAGCACTTCTGCATAAATGCTGCATCTTTTGGTCTGTCTTTATCCAAAACAGAGTTGTTTTGTGAAAAAAATCTAAAATAGAATGGGAGAAGATAGATTTGCACCTCTAAGCGCTACTCCAGAGTAGTAATTTTTGTTAGTTTTCTTGGTTGCTTTTGTTATCCGGTAGGAATTGTTGTTAATTTGGACTGTGACAGGTTCCAAAGTTTTCAGACGGATTCCACTGAAAATACTTTTGCACTTTGTGCTCATAGTGTGTCTGAGAATGCTTTTGGTGAGCAATTGCATTTTCTAATTCCCCTAGCAATACTAATGATGAATTGGGATGTTTTTATGACCATGCCAAAGATTTTTATGCTGCTGTTTGTCACCTGAGCCTCTGCAAGGGGAAGGCAGTATTTATAGTTTGCCTGTATCAGCAGTCTGTTAATGACAAACTTAGTATTGGTGATACTCAGTGTATAACCTTTAATGCATAAATATTTTATTTCATAGAGAAATACGTGGATGCAGTAAAGTTTTTGTATAATGATGGAAATTTAAAAAAAAAAAAAAA
>KZ505802.1:599466-624786 GCA_002844005.1 Limosa lapponica baueri | reverse complement strand
ACAGGCTCTCTCTCGGGATTACTGGATGAGTTTTGGAAATGCTTGTTAGAATTTTTCTTTCTCCTCTTTCAGGTAAACATGTATGACATCTCGGGGGAGTGAAAAGGCACTTTCCCCCAGCTGTCAGTAAAAGAAAGCAGTTTATTTTCTTGGTTCTCTGTGTAAATGTGGCATTTAGATACTCGCCTCAGTTTTTGTACAGGTATGGAACTGTCACTGCAGTTTTCTCAATTGGTGTTGCAATCTTCACGTCAATAGCTAGGTGGATTGAAAATGGGTAACATTTATTTAAAAAAGAGACTAGAAGATGTTGTATTCAGTTGAGAAGCTTTTAATCTGTCTGTTTGTGAAAATGGATTTGGCCTTTGATAGTGTTTTGAAGTTGTTGGGGTTTTTTAGTTGTCTGCTCTTATCGTTCTTATGAATCCTTAGGTACTTTTTCTCTGGCACCTAGTTCATCTTAGCCTTTTCTACCCCTTCTTCTTTCACAACCTGGCCTGTGGTCAGAAAAGACTTGAAAACAGGCTGTTTGTACCCTTGCTTGGAGTTTATAAGGAGCGCGTTAGATTTGTATGCTGAGTTACTTACTTATAGAAAATGTCTTGGCCACTTGACAGTACTTAATTCGAGACTCTGTAACGCGCATACGTCACTTTAAAAAGGAGACTTTCCAAATGGACTAGGAAGCAAATCTGTTGAGCTTTCTGATGTTGCATGTTCAGACTGAAGAGTGAGGACTGTGCATGTTCTTTATTCTGCCGTACAGAACAGGAACCTGATGGTGTTCTTATCTGTTTCCAACTTAGTTTTGGGGGTGTTCAGAATTGCTATTGCTGGTTAGACAGATGTTGAGCTCTGTAACAAGTGAGAAGCACTTTCCATGGCTTGGCAAGTAAGCATACTGGTTAATACTGGGATTATTTTTTTGGGGGGTTTTTTTTTACTAGTTTTCTTATTTTTTTTTTTTTTTTTAAATGGCATGGGGTCTCCTTTGCATTCCTCATCTATGATGCCATACCTAGACTTTCCCCATTACTGGACTTTGGCCAGGTCCTCAGCATTGTTGTAATCCCTTGCTGAAAGAGATCAGTGCCAGGTGGCTGGGGCAACTTGTGGTTTGCCATATCATTTCAGTTCTCAAAAAGTATCCTGTTTTTTATTCATCTGTTGCCCTTGATCTCATGTATGCCTGTATATATGTACACACACAGTGTTTATTTATACCTTCTGTTGTCTTCTTATTTTAGGATTTCAGATGCATGCCAGGTTCCCACTGAATGCCAGAAGTAGAGATCACTACAGATGGAGCCCCAAAGTCAACATGGCAGTGGTGGTTCACTAGTGGTGATTCAGCAGCCCTCCTTGGACAGCCGGCAACGGTTGGACTATGACAGAGAGAGCCAGCCGACAACTATCTTGTCACTGGACCAGATCAAGGCCATCAGGGGCAGCAACGAATACACCGAAGGTCCATCTGTGGTGAAAAAATCTGGTCCGCGGACAGCACCAAGGCAAGAGAAGCATGAAAGGACTCACGAAATTATACCGATTAATGTGAATAATAATTATGAACACAGACCCAGTCACGTGGCACACCAGCATAACACAAGGGCTCCCGTCTTGAGCAGGTCGACCAGCACGGGGAGCGCGGCAAGCTCCGGGAGCAACAGCAGCGCTTCCTCGGAGCAAGGACTGCTGGGGCGGTCACCTCCATCCAGAGCGGGCTCCGGCCACAGATCCGATCGGACAATCCGGACGCAGCCCAAGCAGTCGTCGCTGATTGTCGATGACCTGAAGGGTCCTTTGAAAGAGGACTTGACGCAGCACAAGTTCATCTGCGAACAGTGTGGGAAGTGCAAGTGCGGGGAGTGCACGGCCCCCAGGGCTCTCCCGTCGTGCTTGGCCTGCAACCGGCAGTGCTTGTGCTCCGCGGAGAGCATGGTGGAGTACGGCACCTGCATGTGCTTGGTCAAAGGGATCTTCTACCACTGTTCCAACGACGATGAAGGGGACTCTTACGCGGATAATCCCTGCTCTTGTTCCCAAGCACACTGCTGTTCTAGGTACCTGTGCATGGGAGCCATGTCCTTGCTTCTGCCTTGCTTGCTCTGCTACCCGCCCGCAAAAGGATGCCTGAAACTCTGTCGAGGGTGTTACGACCGCGTCAATCGTCCAGGCTGCCGATGCAAGAACTCCAACACGGTCTATTGTAAACTGGAGAGCTGCCCCTCCCGGGGTCAGGGCAAGCCCTCATGATTTTTGGAGGGATGTTTATTTCCTCCAACTTCAGTTTTTCAGGTTGTAGCTGATATTTTTTTTTCCCCTTCCCTCCTTCCCCTGCTCCCCCCTCCATTTGCGGGGGGAGGGGGCTGTTCTTTTACTTTCCTTTCTGTCTCCCCAACTTCAAATACACAAGTTCTTCCTTGTGCGTCTTTGCTCTCCTCTTCCTATTGACTTGGCTGAGTGTGGAGCTTTTTACGTAGTCATTGCTGCTCTTTGGTAAGTGTGGACCTGGTATCTGCATCTGCCGCCCACTTGGGCAGGGTCTTTTGAGTTTGTAACTGAACCACTCCTGAAAGAGACAGTGAGGGCTCACTGGGCTCTTGAAGCTTCTTGCTCTGTGAATATCTTCCCAAAGATGTTTTTTGTTCTCAGCAATTTATTATTTTTTTTTCTTAACCCCCTGGGTACCAAGGAAGAATAACTTTCATGAGTGAGCTGGATTTTGAAATAACTTTGTGTGTGTGCTCTTTCTGGAGAGGGATGTAAAATAAAGGCTTTACCAAAAGAAAGGCCTGACTCTTCTATAAGCAGCCTGCTTTTTTCTTTTTTTTTTTTCTTCCCCCTTTTTTCCCCTTCCCTCTCTTTTTGTCTTAACTTTTGGAACATTCTCAGTCCTGAGAATTACCCTGCCTCCTTCTTTTTACATTTTCAATGTAACTTCAGTTTTTGCTACACTATGTAGATCTTCACATTGGAGACATTATGGCTGCAACATACTCGTGTTTCTTTTGCTGTCAAGTCTTTGAAGGATATTGCTCGCTCCACCCTTCTACTCCTGTTTTCATAGTCTGTCAGTATCAGTTGATATTAAAGTTGGTGGTGTTCATATATCCAAACAGCCTTCAGGTGTCAATGAGTCACCTAAACGTTCTTGAATACTTAAACTTTCTTGTGCTTCTTTGGTTTAGTGAATTTAGCTCTGCTCTGTACTTTATAATTTTATTCTGTCCCTGTTTTATTGCCTTAGCCACAAATTGTGGTCCTTTTTTGTATATTTTATGTATAAAACACAAAGTTGAATCCCAACTATTTTTAAGACAAAAGTCTGTTAAAACTTTTTTTATTGTAAAGAATATTTATTATGTGAATCTCTATTATTTTATGATATTTATTGCAAAAGACTTTGAAAATGTACTCATGTCTGAATATAACAAAATATCAATACTTAACGAAATAAGGATGACACGAAGAAAGTACATATGTTAACTATAATGCAGAAAATATATTAATTAATGAAAATGGCTCTTGAGTTCTTTTGTTACAATGACAGGTTATGAGCTACATACGCATATTACTTGGTTGTTGGAGTTTCTCCTCCTTGCGATCTATCAGGTAGCAAGTAACTTCCTATTGATACTTCAAAACCACTAGTCTGTGCTCTAGTTTAGTTTAGCTAATTTTAAGTTTGCTGACTATATATCAAGTAAGTTTTTGCTATGGGATATTTAATACAATTGAATGTATATGTTGTGCTTAACAGTGCCAAGAAGCGTAGGCCCTATTTATTTACCAAAGAGTTCGGAAATACAGTTGTGGAGGAGGAAACCATAACTTCAAAGGGTTTTTTGTTTCCTAAAGAATACCAAACTAACCTGTGAAACCTATTTTAAATCTTTCTATATAGAACTTCTTGGCTGGTTAAATTGTACCTTAACTGAAGTAATGAATCCACCAAGCTCCAATCTAAATAAAAGGCAAGAGGCAGGAAGAAAAATAATGGTTGTGTTGCTGTAGTTTGCTAGATTTGAAACTTGGGGATGTGTGTTTGTGCCTATGTCTACGGGAAGGTTTTCCCCATGTCAATTGAATCTATCTTGTCTTTAAATTAAAGGCTCTTAAGGGTGACCTAAGTGTCACGGCTACTTGTGGCCATTTAACACATATTCAACAAAAAAGCTTTTCATTAAGAGTGAATGGGGAGACCTCATTCTTCTGTTCATGGGGGTCAAGGCTAACATCACAGTTCCTCTGAAGTAAAAAGTTTATTAAATGGATGTAATTTCACATCATCTTCAGAGGAAGTGGCTCTAGAGGAACTCCACTTTAAGAACATAGTAATAACTTGACAAATGTGTCACATTTTGCGTTTTGAAGTCCTGCTGCTTTCAATTGCCATATTCAAGCTGTTCTGACTCCTAGCGTATTGATGATTTGAATAAGCTTGGCTTTTGTAGTTAACTCCATCAAAGCTGATCCAGTGTCATAAAATGAGCTGACTGAAGAGTTGCCTTCTCTATTCAATGGCATGGATGACTTCTGTGAGGTATAAAGGGAAATTATTGTCTGGTTACATGTAGGAAAGGGCTTGCGTTGCCATATACAGTTGGTAATGCTGCTCTCCCAGCCTTGGTGTGACAAAATTGACAGGCTGGGAGGCTTGCAGGGCAGCAGTATATATATATATATATATGTATATAAATAAATAAATATATAATATATATATATGAAATCTGCTTTCCAAGATTTATTCTTCATGAGATGAAGCAAAGCTAGGAGGAGAATGTTTCTGAGGAGTAGGCAATACTCTTTGTACTGCTTTCCTATCGCCGATGCCTCTCTAACAGTGACAGCTGCAACCAGCCCTTGGGAGACAATGAAATCCTTGTCAAACAGTCACCACTGGTCAGATATGACCATTTTTAAGACTGTACTGACACTCAAAAATACCAAGCCAACTGCCTTTTCGTAGCTGGATACAAGCCAGCTCTATGTTGAGTCAGTTTGCTTGAAGGGTGTTAGTTATTCCTCTTCAAGAAAAACATTATACTGCTTACTTCTGTCTCTTTTTTTTTTTTTTTTTCCAGCCAGGAGATTTCTGTGGGGATTTGGTTCGGTTTGGTTTGGTTCCTAGCAGAAGAGAAAAAAGGCCAAAGGACCCATATGTATTCTTATCAATTATTATCTTCCATCGTGAACTGTGTCACAGCACTGTTTCAGATTTCTTTCTAAAAAAATCAAAACCTATGCTCTAGTTAGTCACACTAACTAATGCTCCCTTTGCTAACTGGACTTCAGGACTAACTTTAGGTTGCAGTTTCTCAGGAGGATAATTTGACTTTGACCCACACAGCAATGAGAAGATAACGGTTCCTTGTATGTCTTAAATGGTTTTCTAATTGCCAGGTGTTACCTAGAGAAGGTAGTGTTAAAGCAACGAGAATAATAGTTATTTGTCTTGGGTTAGGTGCTGTATGGTTTGTACTTAAGACACATTGATAAATTTGAGTTTGCTTTCAGGTCCTCCTTCCATTGCCTTATGGAAATGACTGTGACTTCTTTCAGGCAGACAGATTTTTGTGGTGTAGAACCACGCAGGATTGCATGAGAGCAAACGAATGTCTTTTTGGTGGGGAAAGAAAAAAGAGCAAGCTGACAGATGTATGAAGTAAGCCTCTGCAGCTTGAAGAGACAAAAGTTATTTTAAATATGTCCTGTATGGTCAGTCATTACAATCTGTTCTACTTTCTACAATATAGCACCAGGAATGGCCATCTAGAGATACTGTCCTTTGTAAGGGGGTTTGCTCAATGCTAATGAGATTTCTGGCAATTAGGAGACTGATGTGCAGATTTCAGTTTTTCAACCCAAAATTTGTCAAGAGGCTGTTCAGGTTACTTTCTACGTGTCCATAGAGAACCAGGCTGTCAGAGGTAGATCATAAAAAATATTTCTTAGCTGTTTTCAGGCAGTTTAGAAATCTTATTTTGAAAAATAAAGAGAACTCTCTATAAAAATGATCGTGTAATTAGGCAGTAGGTTCAGCTGACCTACTAACCTAATTGTATAGGTCGGTGCTGGATTTGAACTAGCCTGCCATCTGGTTATACACAGCAGAATCCTGAAATGCGTCGCGTAAGGTCTGGGCTGAAGGAAAAAGAGAAGTCCCTCCAGCAAGTCAGAGTTCAGGTCTTAGTTTACTTAGCGTCTTGAAACTCATGGTAAGAGATGAGTTTTGGAAACTGTGAATCGGTTTCCGTGTTCCCTGCTGGAGGAACACATTGCTAGCTAGCAAGAGCATTTGAGAGAGTTGGGGTGTTTCTCTAAAGGTGGGTTTGTTACGCTAATGCTAGTGTGGAGGACGATAGCATTATCCAAGGGGGGATAATGCTTAACAAATGAAAAGTACTTGCCCTTGTTTATGGTTCCATATCATAAAGACAGGTGGGAGAGGATTAGTTCCTCTGCCTGTGATAAAGCAAATCTGTTAAAAGGGATTAAAGGGCTTGATGAAGTGTTTTAATGGACTTATATGAAGTAATGGATTTTTGTCCTGGAGGAAAGTTCAGGACTCACTGATACTTCTGTATTTCTTGTTCTGCTAAAATTACCCCCAAATTCTAAGGAATCCTGATTAATTATTGGCTTTCTTCCAGCTGGAGCATTTGTGTCAGTCAGTCATGGTGGTGCTTCAAAAAACCTGGAATAAAGTTTTGTTTTCCTGTCACCCAGCGGGATTTTCCAGCCTTACACAGTGCGTGGGTTGCACAGGTCTTGTTCTGATTAGCCTTCATCAGTGGGCAAGTTGCTTTTAGGGCAGCTCTTAATCATTTGTACTTCCTCGCTGTGGTTGGTTTTCACCTTCCTTTCACTGATGGGAGTAGCCAAGGCATGGTTTCTACCCTTGGCATTAGTTGCCTAGCCATATGGGGCCTGTGTTAACAAGCTTTATACTTATTGGAAGGATCTATTGAAAAAAAAAAAAAATCTTCTACCCAGAAAGTTTCCTTCAGCATGTTCTGCTTTAACATTAGAACATGGACTTGGGCTGACACTGATACACGGGACTGATGCCCCACTGTTCTGTGGAGGAATAAGGACGCTCTGTGAGATGGGCAGCAAGCAGAGCCCATAGATCAGCTTTCTGGTGCCATCTCAGTCTTTACCAATCCCAGCACTGAGTTAGTCAGGCTCGTTGTGCACCCTTGGGCTGTGAGCGCTCGCTTGCTGCAAGTGGAGAACTCTCGCAGTGCGTGTCCTCACCACCAAGCACCATGCAAAAGCCCAGGCCCTTGCCAGATGTTTGCAGGAGGCAGAGAGCCCTGCAAGCATTGCGATGACCATTAAACTTTTTGGTGCCTCTGTGTGTGCGCGCGTGTGCTTTGAAAACAAGCTTTGTGTTTTACCTACACAGGTAACAGCATGTAGGTTCTGATCTGCTCTTACTTCAACTAGGTTGGGAATGCCTTGCTGTGTCTATGTCTGTGTATTCTGATACATGCTGTGTTTCTTGGCTGAGTGTTAAATCCAAACTCGGTCTCTGTTAAAGGCTAAGAGAGGAATATGGACATACTGGTCATCACCATAGCAGAAGCCAACACAGTTGGAATGAAGCATTATTCCCAGAGTGACGTTTGCTGCTCAGTTTATATTTGTGATAGAGAGATGTGGTGCTGTTGTTTTTCCCAGTATGATGCTTGCAGCTGCCACTCCCCCTTCTCCTGATGAAGGTGTCTTGAGATAATTCCTCATTTACTTAGTAATAAATACAAATACAGGACAGACTTCCTTCAGACCACACATGGTCTTATGTCTTAGGTTTAAGTATGTAGGGGTGAAACCTTAGTCTTCCTGAATAACTTTGGGTTTTATCTTCAGAGAAGGACCAGAAATTGACCTGGATCTTTCAATATTTCAGACATGGGCACCTGGCAATATTGTAAAAGGAAGAGAAACAGTGTACTTCCCAGGGAATGACATTGTTGTGTGTATTACAAAATTAGCTGTCTTCAGCTTGAAAATGTAATTGTTGTGAATTGCTCTTTTTTTGAAGAAAAGAAATATACATTTGTTTTAGTCCTTAGAGAAAGGTGTGCCTGATAGCCATGCCTCTCTTGCATTGTAAGCACGCCCTGTTTTGTAAACCTTTGTATACATGTACAGTGCTACCGATCTGGAAACAAATATCCCACAGAACATGTTGTCAAAAGGCACAGACGTTTGACAGAGGCTCTACCCCAAAGGGCTGAACCTCATTGTGTTTGTGCAGCGCAGAGCACAAAGGGGCTTGCATCCTGCCCAACCCTGCGGGGTCGCTGTCGTAGGATGGCTGGTTTTATACCTCAGAATATTTCTTCTCAATGAAGTTGATGGATTTACACCAGTGATTAAGTTGGGCAGGCTACAGTGTACTTACACTGGGGCCTAACACCACTTCCAGCCCTTCTGAATGGGCTCAATACCAGTGGTAGGGTTTTTTCCTTGTTTGTTTTTTTTTTTTTTAATTAGTTGGGTTGGTTAATATAGCACACTGTCTTATGAATGTCTAGCATTCCTAAGTGTTAGGATGTTCTTAGCTTATATGATAAAGCAACTGTGAGAAGTAGCTGGAATACCCTAAGCATATGCTGAAATTACATAACTGATTACCTACTTAATGGGTATTTGAAAGGAAATTGCCTGTCTTCTGGTGCATGCTTCAACTTCCAAGCCATCTGACAATTCTTTCGGTGCCATGAGGATTCCTCTTCCACACTTTAAGCAGGAGGAAAAGTTGAAGTTACCTGGCCTCATAAAGGTCCTCTCCAAAGCATCATTTCTTGTGTGGTGTTCGATTTGAGCTTTGGGATCTGTGCCCTTTCTGAGTAGGACCCTTCAAAATGAAAATGAATAAGCTGGTTGCCCCGAAGGAAGGGGAAAGTGCTGGGGCTTTTCTCTAACCTGGATATTGGTAGATTGCACAGAACCTTCTTTTTAATATCAAGGTTTTCTCACTGCCCCTGCTCGAAATCCATTTTCAGCAACATGTATTTCTACCAAAGTCAAGTCTCATTTATCTGTCCCTTTCTTTTTAGAGAATAATTGTGCACTTGTTCATTTTTCTACATAGCACACAAAGTTCTTCTGGATGAAACATGCTGCGACCGTGTGAGCCATCTGTGCCACTACTGAGGCACTTGCTGGTTTAATGCATTTCTACATGTTCTGTATCTCTTCTGAATCACGGTGAGGATGAGCCTGGTTAGTCAGGGCGGGAAATACAGTATAGTTGGATCTCACAGTTTTGTTCGTACCTAGGTCTGAACTTTGGCAAAGGTTGGCAGTACCTGTTGTCCGGTCTTGAGTTTACTCATCTGCAAGGGGGTGAAAATACCGCTATAGTTGAAAACGCAGAAATTCTCCTGCATTAGATAGTGAAAAGTGCAAGTCTCTCTCAATAGCCTCTAGGAGTAAGCAGTATACATATAAGAAGCCTTTCTGGAGTCTCCATAGAGATTTTTGCATGGACTTTCAAATCTTGAGCTTTAAAGCCTATGTGCTTGTTTCCCCCCCTTCCATCTCTTGCCCTGTACTGGAGCACAAGCACTTGCCATGGTAGTTCCAGAGTCATCCATCATTGCTGCCAGGTGCAGATAACATCCCCTGCAAATGTTAATCTGATTTGCTCTTCCTGCTGACAACTCTGACACACTGGGGTTTGGGATAACTTTATCTGTTCAGGTGGCAAAAATTGCAGTACCTCCTTAGCGAGTAGCTCAAAGCATTTTGCACTTGGACTTAAAGTCTTTTAAATCAACTATGCCTGGTAAAACAGCTCTGAGGAAAGTATTTCCCTTTTGCTGGTGGGAAAACCGAGGCCGGAGGGCTGCATGGAGTCCCGCTGGGAGTCACCGGCACAGCCAAAAGTCTTTGACCGGCAGTGTGGTGTCTTACTTGCTAAGTCATTCTTCTGTATGGAGAGATGAATGGACGAGAAAACCTCTTCATGCCTGAAACTGTAGTGCTTGCTGCAGAATTTTTAGAAGTTGTATGTTGTAAGACGCCATAGATTGTGTGTGCATGCAGGTATTTGACTGTGATGGTTTAGAAGCCATGCTAATCCTCTCACGGGGAAAAATATATAATCCTAACACAATTTAAAATGTTCTTGATACAGCACGCTGTGCAGCATGATCCATCTGTAATGAACAGTTCCACTTCTATTAGTTTTTGTCGGTTTTTTAAAATAATATTTGAAAATGTCAGTGATCCTGATCTCCGGGTATCAGCGTTTGGATATGTGGGAAACTAGGTAGGAGTCTAAATAATACACGTTACTTGCGGGGCTAGAAACTAGAGCCATATCCTATGGCCTTCTAATTAAACCCCTTTATTTCCACAGATTTATTCTGTGGGCCTTACTAAATAGATCAGCCTTGGGTTTCTAATGGTGACTACTTGAGGAGGAATGTAGCCTTTGTTACCCTGAATAGTTGGGAGCAGATTACCGGGCTGCCAATTTCCTGTTGCCTTTCAGAGCTGCAATTTGAGCCCTATTTGCTCCTGGCTCTTGCACAATTGAAAACAATGGGTGGCTTCTTTCAGGTTTCACTTCAGAGCTCTTAGAAACTGGGGAAGTGGCAAAAGCCCTACTTTACAGGTAATTAACAATAGATAATGTTTGCTCTGCGTTCCCCCCCCCCCTTTTTTTTTTTTTTTTTATTAAGAGCTGGTAAAGGTAGAAGTACACACCGAGCTCCCAATACAGATGCTGCACAAGTGGACTGGTGGATGCAGTCCCAGAGGTAACCCTAGCAAGATGATGGCAGTGGGTCACACGTACCTCCAATGAAAATATAAATGAAAAAGCAGACCAGGAGGGTTGTTGGGTTGCTAACAGTGCTGAAGGCTAAGCAGCATGGTCTGGCCAAGCTCCCAATCAGCCCAGTATGTGAGAGTTTACTGCTGTGAACCTGCTCTTTGATTTAGGGCCCCTTTTTATTGTATCCTCTATCTCCTTTATTAGGTGCACGCTTCTCATACTTTGTTGACTTTTATGTAGGATAGTTAAATGTTTTCCTGTGTATATGCCGTTCTAGCAAACCACCTGTCCTGTAAAGTTTATCTTAAATACAGAAGCATGTTTTACCACATAAAGATATAAGTGTCTGTTGTTTAACCTTATCTTGTTAATGGAGAGCTGTGGACACCTAGGAAGAAGACGCAAAAAAAGATGCACTTGTGTTGTTATTAGCATTTATCTAAAAATGGGGTGGGGCAGAAAGAAAATGTCTAAATTGGGATGCTCAAGCTCCTCACAGGTAGCAGGGAAGAGATAAACATCAGGATAAGAGTCACCTGCCCTCAGAAGTGATTTTTGTGTCTGTGCATTGTAGGCTGTGAGTAGTATGCTGGCAAGTTTTGGGGAAAAAAAAAAAAAAGGGAAAAATAAAAATGAACCTTTGAACATGTCGATTGCTGAAATTTCTCTTTGGGCATGTAGAGCTAACTATTTACTCAGCCTTGTTGTATATGTGGAAACTTCTGAGGACACAGGAGATTCGTGCACACACATAATATAGTTGCCCAGTATGCAAATGCCCACTTGCATTCTGTATCTGCCAACCTTATGTGTGGAGAAACTGGAAGAGAGATGGAAAAGCTCGCTCTGGTAAAACCTGCTCCAGTAAATCCTGGCTAATACAAGTAGCACCACTATAATTTTTGCTCTCTTAGCAAATCATTCTTACACTCAGCATCTCTCCTGTGTTTGCCCTCCCAAGACAGCTTCTGGTTTTGCTTGTCTCTTTCTCAACGAGGGCGCAGTTTGGTGGTGGGACTGCTGGCCTGAGAAGTTGCTGCCTCCTTTGGAAATGCTGATGCAACTGTTTATAAAACACAGGGTACCCAGGCGAAATGAGGGGAAGGCACTGCTTGTGCTCGACTCTGGTGGCAGGGGAAATGTCCTACAGTGCTGTACCTGAAGGCAGTGCATGCTCTTTAGGGCTGCCTCTCAGTGTTAAACGTGCTCTGAGGCAGTCATCTACTCGCATTCCTTACTTCCCTGCCTAAAGACACAGCTTTGTAGGTGGCTACTGAGGCTGCAGACATGGATATAGAGCTACAAGCCACAAAAGAGACATATCTAGCAGTACTTGAGGAAATTCTGTCTGTGCACTCCATCCACATGCATTTGAACAAGTAAGCAAAATATGAAAAAAGAAATGAAAACAAGAAGCAATTCTGCACTTTATGCCTGTTTCTGAGTTTCCCATGAGGCTTGTAGAATTTCATTAGCTTTAACTGTGAACATGACTTTTGCTTCTTGTTCTCACCATCTGCAAGACTTGGAAAAACTGTCTGACTCAATAACCTACTTCTGTTCCTTCTCCTTCCTCTCGTAGCAGCCCCTCTTACTTCTATGACTTAAAAGTGGTATCTTTTAGACTGTAAAACTTGCAATAGAAACTAGCTCAGACGGAGAAAATGATGGCAGAGTTGCAATACTTTGGATGTATGTTTTCTCCAGACAAACGGATGGCCATGTCTTCTCGTGCTGATCTTCATTGGGAGCTCTGAAAAAGAAGAGAGAGAGATTTTGAGCAGAGGCTTAGAGCTGAGCTGTAAAATTGCCTCACTGGGAGCTTTGTTACGGGATTGTGATTATTTCCTCCTTTCTCCAGTTCCTTGTAGATAATTTAGGAAGATACAGGAGATACACATGAAAAAAATTTTCCTTTCTCTGGAAAACCACAATACATTTTAGCAAAGGTTCAATAATTTTGGTTGTTGCTACTACTGCTCCTAAGTCTTGTAACCTTGCATTAGGGAAATGTGAGATGTTGTGGCACTAGATGTATTTACATGTAACTTACGTTTACAACCTGGTTGTGTTTGTAAATGCAAGCTGCTTTGGATCACAACAGTCCACTTAAAATCCAGGCCCCCATTCTCTATTTCGTTCTTCAGGAGCGTAAGCACCTCCTGTGTGCCTGCACTTAGTTTTCAGGTTTATTAGAGTCTGTTCTCCAGAAGAGAAGCAGAACTAGCCCTCGGTGACCAGCGTGCAGCTGCAGAGGTCAGGCTGCTGTGCCACTGTGGTCCCTGCGCTGTTAGAGTCCTTCCCAGGTATGTGCCCATCACCTTTCCCACCCGAGACTCTGCAACAGAGATTCCACTTGCCCTTGGAAAGCCACATGCCTCCCACAGGTGGCCAAACGTGCCCTGGATGTTGCAGGTCTCTTTCTTTAAAAGGTAACTAAGCACCCATTGTTAAACCTTGTAGAAATCCTCATGTGTCTGATCTATCCCTCTAAGAGTTGGGAGATTCTCCTCTAAGGTTCAAATCTAAAAGTCATGCATGGTAACTTTTAGCACAGCCCAGTAAATGTGGCAAGGATAGCCTCACCAGTACAGGTAAGGGAAACACCAGCCAAAGCAGGCACCAAAATAGGGTGCCCATCTCCTATTTATTTTCTTCCTCTTTCAAATTGAATTTATACCAAAGAATCCTGGAGTTCCTGATGTACACTCCGTTGTTGCGGAAGCATGTGTATGTGCAGGTTACACAAAGCAGCCTGTGTTTGTACACCCAAGAGAACAAAAATGCACTTTGCAGGTTCAACAGCTCCACGTAGAACAGAAAAACAAGTGCATTGGATTTATTTGCAAATTCAGCTTAATGGATCCTGTGGGATGGGAGCCTGGAGTGAAGCTCACAAGTCCATCTAAGGGCTAGATAAAATTTGGCCTAGTTCTGCAAACAATTCAATCTCAAAATTTCTGAAAATGAAGCTAACTTACTCGGTTCCTATGTATGGATTTCAGAAACTAACTGCAGGCTACTGGTTTTAAAAATTGTGACCTTGTACATCCATTTTGCCTTTAACTGATAACATGAAATGGTCAAGATAAGGTCAAACATTGACTCTGATGTATAAGGTCCACACCAGCGAGAGAAGAGCTGGGAACAGAACGATTGCAGAGCGTGAATGAAGAGGAGCACTTTGATGCAGGTTTGTTTGTTTTTTTGTCTATCTACATGCTTCGCACTGGAGGTTTTATAAACCTTAATACTCTTAAAATTTGCTTTTGAAATTTCACTGAAACTAATTACACCAATGGAAAGAAAAGTGATTTTATGTTGTATATGTGTTCAAGAAAGACCACCATTTTTTTGCATCAAGAGAACATAATTAACCCCCTTTTTTTCCCCCCCCAATTCTTCTCCACTTGGAACTCAACACCATAGGCATTCACTGTGTTTTTACTTCTGTCACAGGTTAAGGGGCACTTTTTTTTCCATTATAAATACACTAATATTCTTTCAAACAACTCTCCTCTCCTGCCTTTTCCTGGTAGGGGACGATATTGCTGATCAGTACTTCTCAGCACAGTAGTTGACTCAGAATTGCTGAGACAAAATATATGTTTTCCCCTTATTTAATAATTACTTGCCATTTCACTGCAACTATCACTTCTTTCTTAGCACACACCGGTAAGAGTACAGGAACCAGGCTGGTGTTCTTGCTGCCCAGCTTAATGAGGGTATCGTAGAGCAAGGGGAGAGCTAAGGATTATGTTCTAATCAAAAGAAAAGTCAAACCAACTTGAGCCAGTGTCCAGGGCTTGAGTGTCCTCTCTACACAGCACCTCCTGCCACAAGCATTGCCAGTGACTGTCTCTGCTGAAGGAACCTCTGGTCTGACCTGGAGGGTGCTGTGGCCAGACAGTCTGTTTCGGTAATTGAATTGATGTTGCTAGACTGCATCCATGACTCTTTCTGCATTGAATTTATCTATAAATGAACCACTGGTATAAACTGCATG
This sequence comes from Limosa lapponica baueri, assembly GCA_002844005.1. Taxonomy (NCBI): domain Eukaryota; kingdom Metazoa; phylum Chordata; class Aves; order Charadriiformes; family Scolopacidae; genus Limosa; species Limosa lapponica. Next base: position 609,979 of record KZ505802.1, on the reverse strand, counting down.
GCAGGCTTGCAAAGATGGCCAAAATAAAAACCTTGACAGCAGGGAGTTAATTTCTGTTAGCTGGAATCTCCACCGAACTGTGGCCTTCTGAAAGCCTTGCTGTGCAGGCTGGGGTTCAGCTCCACTACTAGATGCTCAGCTTTCTGATGGCCAGGCTGGTTGCTTGGGCTTCCTCTGCAATCAGAAGGATGAGAAAGGTAGGGCTGGAGGGGGATTCAACCCGGTCTAAGGTTGGTGGGATGAAGCTCTCAGTAGAGGTACCTTGCTCTGATGGCTGTTGGGGAATCACAGCTGAACAGATAAAATTAGATGTCTAACATTTAGGTGGCTGGATTTAAGCGAGGCGAATTCCACCTGCAGTCAGTGGAATCCTTTTTTCTTGCATGTTTTTTTCATCCCTTCCTCTGGCTTGCTTTCTGGCTTTCACTTAGATGTATTGGCAAAGGGTCTTTCTGTCTCTTTTGGAGTGTTTATGGAAAATACAATCAATGATAAAAATATTTCCTGTGACACAAGCTGTATGACAGATAACCCTTTCCTCCTGCTTTTGCATTCTGTGGGTACAGAGATGTAAGTGCGTATGCACTGTACATAAACCAAAGTTTTTCCCCTCTTACATCTAAAATCTCCCCAGTGCATTTGGGTGGACTGTTCCATTTGTCAGCCTTGCTCATACACGATCTGCTGCAGAAAATGATGCCTCCATCATGTTTTTCAGAGGAGGTAAATTTGCCAAAACAAATGATGAGCAGAGGAATGCCTGATGACTGTGTTTTGACTTTACGTAACCTTTACAATATCCTCTCACAATGCCTCCCAGATAAGTAGGTGGTATGCCAAAAAAAGAGAATAGTTAAAACTTCTAATGATCTCATCCGATCTCTCTGTTTTAAACAAGGCGCTTTTTGATGGGTTACGAGACATGACATCAGAGTTTTCGGTTTCGTGCCCGCGGCATGCTGGAGGAAGCCTGCAGCTACGGCGGTAAGCATCCCACAGAGGCGAACCCAGTCGCTGCGTGGTAAGGGCTAAAGAAAGAAGAAGTGTGAGTGACGACAGCAGCAAAATGACGGATGAATCGGGCAAGGTTGTGTGATGATACACCAGAGTCAGAAGGGCAAATGCTTTTCAAAATTCTCCAAGCTGACTTGAGCCTTGGCTGAGATGCAAGTGTGAAGGGAGGTCAGCAGACCCTCAGACCTCAGGTCTTCCTTTCAGAGAGCCAACTCTCACTCCTTGGTCCGATAATAAGTACTGGTGGAACCTGTTTCATAGACGTGTTTTCTTGGGAAAAAACACCCTGCTGTCCTGATAAACTGCTATCTTATATTTCATGTATGTAGGAAGCAGGGTGAACAAACAGATTAAGCCAGGAAGATCTGCCTTCAAATCTCAACCTTGTTCAGGGACAAGCAGCAAAACATCCCATCTTCCTGCCTCTGTTTCCACACAGTACAGGTAATTCTGGCCATAATGGGTATTTTATGATATATTACTGCTGTGTGTTGGTACTGTACTTCAACAACACACTGCAAAATTATTACATATGTATCTGAATTGTATGAAGTACTTTATATTCTGCTTTCTAGAGGCATTAGTAAGAAGGGAGCATGCAAAGGGAACCATTAAGTGCAAAAATTATGGTCTCAAAAGTGACTTTTTTAAAGGCTTATCTATCCTTATGTAAGTTTTCAGAAAACACTTGAGATTTTTATCCCCTATTATTCATTATTTATTTATTATTATGCTCTTCCTAGAATTTTTGGATAAGTGGTAACATTTGGTTTTACTTCCCCATCCTTCCCTGCTTTTGGACACCATCTCACCATACTGTACCCCCACAGAGCAAGGCTGGGGACTTTGTGCAGCGTAGTATATACATTCTTCTTCCAAAATCGCCTTATTTTTAAAGCAGCCTCTCCCCAGCAGGACTGCCACAGGGCATGAAAAGGGCTGGAAGCTGAAGGCTGTGAGGATCAAACATAACTGGAGTTAAGTATGTCCATGGGTGAAGGCCACAAGAGCCAGGTCTTGCCAGGGTACGGTTATGAGCAGAACGTTTTGGGTGGAGGTGGCTCTGTCTCTTTTGCCCCACTGTGCTGGAAATGGAGGGGATGGTCTGTAAGGCCAGGTCAGAGGTAGGGGAGTGCCCCTAACACAGCTCTCTAGCCTTGGCTTCAACAGCTGGCGATGAGGTTTTAGGCAAAACCCCCTTTTTGCAGCTGACCTACAGGACAGGGTAAGACCCCGAGGACTCACTGGCAATTAAAATCAGGCCAGGGTGGCACTGCTGGAGGTATGGAACCGTGGCAATTCTCCCATACCAGTGGAGTGATCTCTGATTGCTTTCTGTCCTGTCCCTGAGTGTGATGGCAGCAGCTCTTCTTTAAAGGTAAATAGTCTTAGGATTTGTTTTCCATTGGAGTCCAGATCCCCAGGTCAGTGATCTTCTTGGAAGGACCAGCAGGCAGGACTGGTTCCAGTATTGGCAGCACCTTGTCAAACAGCTGGCTTGGCAGTGTTTTCTCTCTTTGGGACAGCCACACAGTTTCCCCACTCAGGCCAGAGGGACCGTTGCTGCCTTGCAGGACTGCTCTGCAAACCCCACTAACACTGCTCAAGTCCATGGTGTGATGCCACCAACCGCTTACCTGGTTTGCTGGTTGCAGTCACCAACCTGAATCTTTCTTCTTCTTCTTGCTGGACTTAGTCTTTTCTTGATGCCCCTGTGGCATTATCCTTGCCCCTGGCTCCCACTCCTTCCCAGCTGGATGGATGTGGTTCTAGTCCTGTCCTCCCGCCCCATCCCATCTCATCCCTTGCTGTAAAGGTATTTGGGTAGTGTGCCTGCTCTGGTACCCCTGGATAACAGAGAGCTGTGACCCTTAGCCAGACTCCTGATGGCATTCCTTGTCTAAAGAGTCTCAGCTTCAAGAAACAGTTTCTTGAAAAGGAGATATAGTCTTGACAGGGAGAAATAGTTTCTGTTGCTTGTCTCTAGTTGCTTCAGCTCAGTCCAGGCATACAGAGGAGATGCTACCTGGCAAAGGGAAACAGGTGAAAGCATTTAGTCATCTGCAATCATTTTCTTAACAAAAGGACCTGATATTGTCAGCTGGTGCATAGCCTAGGGGTTATATTCTTATCAAGACCTAGGCAGGAAGCCATATGATTTACAACTGGATGTAAGAAATAGTGATTGCATGCCTAATCTGCACTGTGGATTACTGGAATATATTTCCCTTGGGGTACAAACCTAAAGGATCCCAAATCAGCATGATGGAGCAGTGCATGTGTGGGTTATTGGCTAACACACATATAGGATTAGGATACAGAGTTAGGATACTGAGAACATGGTAGACTAACGTTCCAGAACCTGTAAATTCAGGGTAAAATGAAAAGGATAGTAAGAACACGGTAGACTAATGCTACAGAATCTGCAAATTCAAGGTAAAATGAAAAAAATCTGCCATGAAAACTGTGAGGACCCACAGGCCCCTGTGGAAGACTCGCTTCTGCCCCTTGAGAGCAGCTGTGTCACATCACAAAATTAGCAGGTGCAAATCTACCACAGCTGAGGCACAGAACAAGAGCCTTTGCTTATATATAGGGCTATTAAGCAGCCTTATTCTTCTTGGTACAGCTCATAATTTGTCTTGATGTGCTTCAGGCTTACCACAAGACCTGCAATCATAAACCCAGGAGAGGTGTTCCATGCTGTTGCATACCTTCTAGAGTCCTGCTGCCTTCTTTTCTGCTGGAGCACGTGGAGTGTATTTGGTAAGTCTCTGCTAGGGTATTGTATGTTACAGTGTGCACTTTGGAAAGCGTGTCGGTAATAAACCTGGCCTGTGATCTGTGATTAAGCTACAGGTTTTTAGTATGTGAATTACAGGATCTGCTCTCTGCAAAATGCTTGGTTTGAGTTTGCTAGAGAGACCAAATTGAGGTACTTATGAAACCAAGGTTTGATGATTCTTTGCTGGGTGCCTAACTAGAGATGAGCCTTGTCCAGGACAGGGGCTTTGAGTGGCTTTTGTGATACAAATGGTGCATGCTTAAAACCTTACAAGCCTTGGATGTGGCTGGGAATGGGAAGCTGTTTGTTTGAGGGTATTAACTGTCTGATAGCATGTCTTGCCCGCACTGTGGTGGCCCCAGGAGCAGGGTAGCTTGGAAATGCCCCTTGCAATTAAAACCTGTATTTTCAAGTGCAACTCTGCTGTTTGTTCATGCTGAGAATGGCTTCCTATCTTTCTGAGTCTTTTGGTCACTGGGCTACACTTAATAGGATGAGATTTATTTTTTTTTTTTTCCCCCTTTCCTTCTTGAACCACAAAGCTGCTAAGCTATCCAAGAGAGAGGCTTGTAATTAATGCTAAGTGAAGTGGAAACCAGGGTGGCTGCTTAGTATGGGGCTAAGTGGGGCACACTCTAGCCTCAAAGAATGCTAGTGTAGCTCTGAAATAACTGTGGGTCTCTGGGTTTTTAGTCATGGTAAATGGGAGAAGAAACTGCTCCCACTGCAGTGAAGGTGTTGTCTCTGTTGTCACTGGAATATCAATATTGTTCTGCTGGGCCACAGAAGCATCCCTCTGGGTGGATTTTTCTTTTGGGGCACTCCAGGAAAGGCTAGATTTGCTTCTCTTCAAACTTAAAAGCTCTGTGTAAGTTCCTGTTGTAGGTTGTGACCTAGGAGTTTGGGGCTGTGATCTTCCTGATGATAACATCATCATCTAGCCTTGACTTGTCTGTAAACGGGCTGCTCTGGGGACACACTTTCTTGGATATCTCCTTCTCTTTGCACAGAACTTTGTTGTTCCAGTTAAGTTGTTTCACTTTCTTAAATGTAGAAAGCAGCAGTCTTAACCTGAGGCTCACCTGCTTTAAATTTGGTTGTTTTGGTTTTTTTTTTTCTACCTTCGGATTGTTTTCCCAGTGGGTTTTGCAGAATGAGTGGAATGCAGTTTCCATGTATGCTATATGGGTTATGTACCTCACTCTGAGCAACAGGAAAAGGCTTTTTGTTCAGCTCTTGAGGAAATAGGGAATGTGGTGGGAAAGTCCTTTGCCTGTGCTTTTCCAACACCTTCCGGGTGTCTAAAAATCCTTAGAGAAAAATGTCTGTGACTGATTAGAAACCCTTAGTTGGGTAAAAACTAAGAATAGATCAGTACTGAGTGGCACAAAAAAGAAGTGAGGGGGCAGGGGGAGTGACATTGGGTGTTTGTTGTTTTTTTTTTTTTTCCCCCCACTTTATAGTGGTCCATTTCAACTCCTTGGTTTTCCTTTGTTGGCTTTGGGTCTCCAAAATATATTCCACATTTCTATATCTGTTTGATATCTAGTCTTTTGTTGAGACTGTAGCAGAAACATTGGTATCTTTTCATGGTGCCTTTGCTTTGCAGAGCTGTAGAGGATAAATACTGCAGCTGTTGCAGTCCTTGGCTTGACCATTTGGTCAAATTGCTGTTGGTAGTGTGTTTTTTCTGTCCTGTAGCAAGTAGGCTATGGCAGAGGACCTGCTGTGTCATGTTTCTGTTTTAACTCTTGCTTTGTGGGCTCTTTGGTGTTGTGTTGTTTTTGTTTTTTTGGTTTTTTTTTAACTAAGTCCCTCAAGTGTCAAGCTATGTCAGACTTATTCAGAATTTTTGAGGTTTCTCCTCCTTTTTGAAGGTGACCTTATGGAAAATAAACATAAGGAATATTTCTGTCATCCAGTGTCTTCATGGATCTCTCTAAAAGGTATGCCGGTGTTTCCCAGCTGCCTTGGTTTCTCATGCAGATGAGTCCTGCCAAACAGTTTCCTAATGGCACTCTGTTAGGACAAAGGCTCAGTTGTTGTTTTCTGTTGATAAACTGGACATTTAACTGCTTCGTTTCCCCCCTACTACAGCAGGATTAGTCGGTGGCTATTTGCTCAGGCCCCGATCCTTGGGCTTGCTGGGACAATTGCTCGAGAGGTTCAGATTTAGAAACCAATGAATGTCAAGCTGAGCCTCTGAACTAAACTTTCTTTGAGATGAGCCAGAGTGACCTGCAGTGAGTTGTAAAGAAGAGTGCAATGACCCCCTCCCTCCCTCCCCTTCCCTTCCCGAAAGGAAAAATATTTCCCAGAGCACTGGGAACCCTCCTGACTTCCTCTCCTGTGAATTCTGGATTAGTGTGATTTGCATGCTTAAAGTTAATTCACTGGTGAACGGAGGAGGTGTCTGGGAGCTTGAATAGATTCAGCTCCTCGCGCCGAGTGCCAAGGGCCTCCGGTGCGAACCACGTCGTGAGGGAAAGTGAGGACATGTAGGACAACTGCAGGGGTGAAGGGAGGGAGGAGGGACCGGACCATTTGTACTGAAGTGTTTGCAATTCTGCCCTCCCACAGGCCATGGCAACTGGACTGAATGTGAGCTGGCCCTTTTATTTTCTTGCTTTCATTCAAATGAGGCCATATAACAAGTGGAGAGTGAGAAGAAGGGGGGAAATGCATGAAGTATACATAATAAAGGTGGTACTGCTGAAAATGCAGTTTGTTGTTTAAAAATGTGCTCAAACTCAGTGTATTAGCCGGGTTGGGAATTTGAGCGTGCTCGGTCCCTGGAAGGTTTCTTACAAAGCCATCTTTAAAAACAAAACAAACGAAAAAGCCCCGTCTGGTGATCCACAGGCCTTGCTCCCTGATAAGAGCCATCTATCATGACCAAATTAAAACACGGGCTTCGTCCTGCAGCTAGCACTTGATAAGATACATCCACCAGTTGGGAAAATTCCCTTTTCCAATTTCTTGCTGCCTGGGAAAGCTGCTTTTAAATTAGGAAAAAAAAAAGGAAAAAAAACAAAAAGAAAAGTTTGAATCATTGCACAGAGTCACTGGCCCCGCTGAGGGGGCTTTCTCTCTCTTCTGAAGAACAGACCATGCACAAAGCCAGATGGTTCCCGTCTGCTGGCTTTATTCAATGCACTTCCTCCCACAGACGGGAGCCCTTTTGCCCTCCTTCCACCCCCCTCTTTCAAGCATCCACCACTGGGCCTTTCTGTTCTGCGGCTGGAAATAATCTTTTATTGCCCAGTTGTTCGGAAGTGACCTTTTGCCCTTGATTAGATAGCACCAGGCTCTATCACCGGATTGCTTTTGAGCTGGCAGTTGCTTTTTTGTGTTCGCTGATCCGGTGTCAGGGAGAACAATGCAAGGCTTTGCAAAATTTTAGTCCAGCTAAGGCCTCATGTGGGATGGCTGGGGGTAGGGAGGAACGGCATTGTATAAACCAGCCTTGCGGACCATGATTAATTATATGAAAACACTTCCTTTAATAAACTGCAAAACAAATTGTGTTTTGGTTTGGTTTTTATATGCATCTCGCACGCTGATGCAAACTGCTGCCCGCTTCTTTCCAAGCCTAGTTAGCTCCTCAACGACGGTGAGCAGCAAAGCTACTCCTTGTTTCTCTTCTCTGGGGTTTTCATGCCTGGTTGTGCAGGCAGGTGAGCTAAAACCTGCTCCCACACCCTCCAGCTGGCGCGGAGCTTTGAGTCACTGTGTGTCACTGGCAGGGTGGCCAGAAGAGTTATTTCTGGGGAGATGCTCTCAGGCCCTGGGGGAAATGGCTGATGCCTCTCTCTTCCAAAAAGCAACGTTGATAGCTTTGGAAAGAGGAGGATTTCCAGTTACCTGTAGGCAGGAAAGAGAAGGTGTTTAAGGAAGGTTAAGAAATTTCTGTAAAACGTAGTAAGGAGAAAAATAGGGTTTTCTAGAGAAATTTTAAACCTCAAACGCTAGAACTGATTGTGCATTAAACGTCAATTGGCATATTGATTATATAGTCTTATGTTATATTCAATTATACATAAAATGTATTGCATCTATTTGGAAGGGGGTGTGGGAATCTTTCCTAAATAAATGGATAAATTACCCTTGAGCTTTAGACTAAAACCAAAGCAAACAAATCCCAAATCCACCTTTCCCCTCCAGCTTGATCTGGACTGACTGAGAAATAGCAGGAGAGAAGCTGTTATCCTGTAGGTTATTCAGTGATCCAAAAGCTATAATCAAGAAAGTTGGGTCAGTTGCTGTTGTTGTTCGCTTTTTTTTTAATTAGATTTTCAATATGTGTTCAAGACTGCTTAGTCTTGAGCAGTCTGGCAAAATAAAGAAATAATAAGAGAAATACATCTGGTTTCCAGTCCTGTAGAAGTTAAAAGAGAAAGATCACTGTTCTGCAAGGTTTTTATTGTTTGTTTCTGTATTTGGTGGTTTTTTTTTTTTACGCTGATGGAACTTTTCTTTTGGGTTCTGTCACTACCCAATCTTGTAGAAATTTTCTACAGGGGATAATTTGTTGGTTACCACAATCCCTTTGTTACTGGTGTGCACTACACCGCTCCCTTATATAGCAACTTTAAAAAAAATATATTAGCTCTCTTGGACTCACTGATTTATCAGCAGCTTTTTAATTCCAAGTGTCAAGGGTGCTCCTTCACCTGGGAAACAATGGGAATGTCTGTGGTGTGAATTGGACGCGTTTAACATCATGATGGTAGCTTGCAAGCTCTGTTCCCCGACTGTCTGGGCTGCAGCTGCTGGAATCACAGACTAGTTAGAGTAGGAAGGGACCTTATAGATCATCTAGTCCCAGCCCCCCTACCTTGGGCAGGGGCACCTTCCACTAGACCAGGTTGCTCAAAGCCCCATCCAACCTAGACTTTGTGAGGAGTGGTGCCTAGCCAAGGTGCCACCATCGTGGGGAGTTGGGGCAGGTACCTCCACCTGGGGACTGATCCAGGCTCCCACAACTTGAATGCAACTCAGCTCCTATGCAAGGAATGAAAAGCATTTAATGGCATTGGTTATTTTGTTAGATCGAGCATTTGAGACAAAGTTTCTGATCCTGCACCATACTGCCTACATTATTTGCCTACCCCTCTTCCCGTCTCTTTTTATTTTTTTATAAAAGACACTTGGATGCAGAAGTCTGCAGTAAAATAACATTATTAAGGCTTTTTGGTCGGCCCTCGGAAGCCAGGAATTATCAGTGTTAGGGTTTCCCGTGCTCGGTTTGTGTGTAGGCATATCTGGTCATTGGTTACCTTGCAGGCAGTTTCGTTTTTGTTGAGAGACTCCAGCCTCAGTGGGGCTGCCCCGAAGCTCTCCTTGTGCAGTCCCCTCGGAACTGGCCCTTAGCACAGTGGATATAATCTGTTATGCTAAAAGTAATATGCGAGTGATAAAGGATTGTGGGGAGGAAGGTGAGGGATCCATGTGTTTCTGTTAGGCTTCCTACTGGTAGTCACAGGGGCAAGAGATTTCTGCCAAAATTTTGCTGCTCAGAAGTCAATTAGCTTCATGCTCTAGCTTTTAAAACAAGCAGGTTAATGATATCTGTCTCATAGGGGTTGTTAAGGCAAATCAGTGCATGTGAAGCAAGTGCTACTGGGGTGAAGACCATCTCAGGAAAACTGCTGAAGTAAACCATTCTGGCTGTGGAGTGGGGTTTGAGTGTTGTGTAGTAAGGCTTCAACACAGGGCAACGTGTGTGTGTGAGGAAAAATTGACACCTTCCCACTAAATTTACATAAATGAGGCAGAGATACTATAGGGAGAAAAATATACACCTAATCATGCAATCCAAGATTTGCAGAGTGTGTGTGTGTGCTGTGTGATACAGTTTGCACAAACAATGATAGTGTTACTGTTCCTGAACTTAGAGGCATTTGTGTGTGCATGTTTGCTTACGTTCCACAGCACTTTCCCCTTTAAAGCCTGTTAAAGAGTTACTTGCTAAGTAATACCAGTTAGTCTAGATATGAAGGTTTTCAGTCCTGCATACATCTCCATAGAAGAACCATCCATACGTTTTCATAGTCTTTCAAAAGGACTCATGAAAAAGAGTTATCTCATCTTTTTTGTGCATTTAATTGCACTCCTAGGGTGTAAAATCTTCAGTTCAAGAATAAAACACTTAAGAACAATGTATTAAATTCTAAAATAAACTCTTAAGTGCTCTCTGTCAAGGCACCTGCATGACCAGGTATATTTGGAGCTCTGTGGGTCATGCCTCACACTGTCTTCCTGTTGTTCAGCAGGGAGAAAAGTAGCCTTGGGCCCTCAACATTAAAACAGGAGGCAGTTCATGCTGATTTAGCAGGGAAGAGTAGCTTCATGAAGCTAATTAGTTGATGGAATGGATTTTGGTTGGTGATGATTTTTTTTTTCTTTTCCCTCCTCTCTAACTGCTTTCCAAGTGTAGCAGGTAATTATTGGTGTATTAGTGGAGTTCCCTTTCCCTTTTCCTCTTGTCTGATACAAAAGATTTTTGTACATGATAACTTGTTAGTGAGCTTAAGTTTGGTAATGTTGGCAATAGCTAATCTCGCATGTCTCTGGTAAAAATATATGTACAATGTATATCCTGTAAATATGGGGTCTGGTTCCTGACTTCTACCTGTGCTGGCGTTTAAAGACCTGAACTTCTGTTTTCATTGCCTATGTGAGGTCTGAGCTAGAGGGTTTTTTTGGTTGGGT